>RJVU01059333.1:8625948-8638263 GCA_003731715.1 Anabarilius grahami | reverse complement strand
CAGACTTTTAGAAATATAATCCGGCATATTTATGGTCGTCTAAAAGAAGGAGGACCCCATATGCCAACCTAGCATTGCAGTCATTACGGCTGCTGGAGGGAGTGATTTACAATGGAGTTTACCGATGTACTTGATTCCTTGGAGGACCTGGGGTAGGTGAATCAAACCTCCCGTTATAAACTTTTTTTTTCTTTTTCGTTTTATCACCCGGCTTGATTTTCGGTGTAACGGCATAAATCTGAGCTCGTGCTCGCATGTCCCCCTGCACGCCGGTGCTCTGCATGATCTGAGAAACAGAAACGCTTCCCCTATTATGAACTGCTGCTGATGGAATCTGCTTTAAGTTGTTCATTTCAAATGTTTTGTACTGTTGTCTGTTGTCTGTCATATATCAGAGCTGGGGTTATTGGCACATGTATTTGACAGCATGATTTCTATAATCAATGCTTTGATTGGGCCGGGCCGTGCAGCGTCAGCAGTGCTCAAATATCTCAAAACTCCAGTGCCATAAATAGCCTGAATCATCATAGCCTAAATGAACACACCTCTGTCAGTCACCACATTCCCAGCTCCCAAAGTGTCAGACGAGTTTACAACAACATCAAGTCTAGACTGTTCTAGAATCAGTGCAGAATTGGTAGGAATGGGTGGGTTTTTTAATAGGTAAGTTATTGTTAATGCTATTTGAGGACCAGAAATAACTGTTGTATAATGTTCTATATTTTCTTCATTTAAAGCATTTAGCTTGTTAAATAAATAACAGAGCTAAGATGTGTTGCAACATCACCGGGTTAGCAGAGAAAGTGCAGAATGACCTAGGACCATCTCGAAATGCAAACATAGTCAAATAAACTGCTCAGAAAAGTGTGTGTGTGTGTGTTTGCAGATACCAGGGGCCACTCCTTGAGGATGGAGCGCTTGAGACAGCGGTGACTGGTGGTGCTGCATCTCCAGAGTTCACTAAACTGTGTGCGTGGCTTGTGTCTGAGCTGAAGCTCTATTGCAAACTAGAGGAGAATGTGCACGCGACTAACTGTAAGTGTGATCCCGCACACATAATCAAACTGGGCTCCAGGGGGCCTCAAGTGGGTGCTTGGGGATCTGTGAAAAAGAATGATTTATTAATATAATAGATTTAATTTAATGTAATTAATTTGACATTTCTGTTCCATGTTTTCCAATGACTTATTTGTAATAATGAGATTAATAACAGTTACTTTATGTATATATATTATTATTATTTAGGAAAGGGGTCCCTCACAAAGGAGAATATCATATATAGGCGTCCTTCCTTGGCATCAAAATATTCGAAACCCTGATCTATGGGACCAAAGAAGTATCGATCAGAATGTGAATTCTGGATTTTCACTCTCCAGAAGTGTTCCTGCAAAACAAAACAAAAGGCTTAATTCTTAGGATTATTCTGATGTTGGTTTGGGTGTGGCATGTGCAGGTCCAAGCGAGGGTGAGGGGTTTCAGCTGGAGATGAGTGGTCTTTTATCTGAGATCTACTGCCCATATCCTGCTCTTACCACTGGAGAGGTCACCAAACGTCTGCTGAATGCAAACAACTGCCTGTTACTGCTAGGTATGTAAACAAAATCATCTGCTCATTCTTGTGCCTCTTTATAAACCTTTTTAAAATGGTGCTGTTGGAGAATTGAATTACTTGAAATAAATGAGATATATATATATATACTATACTATACTATACTATAATATAATTTATTTTAACTTGACGTACTAAAACTAACTGAAATAAAAATTTATAACTATATAGACAAAAAAAAATTACTAGGAGTTTAACTTAAATGAAAATGGAAAATATAAACATAACTAATTAAAAAAATTAACAAAAACTATAGTATCTCAATAGGTATGTTTCCATCCACCTATTTTTATGCACATTTTGGGATATCGCATCTTAAACTGCTGGATGGAAATGCCAAGATGAGCATAAATTCTAAAAATTTGCATAAAAAGCGTACGCCCGTTTGAGTCGGATAAATTTTTTATCCGATAAGAAAACATGCGCATAAACTACGATGGAAACACATTTACCGAATAAATTCCTTGATGCCCATCAAAAAAAATCATTTGACTTTGCGCGACGGGACGGCATAACTGGACCAATCACCAGAAAACTCTTGTTGCAAAGCATCTGAAATGCTGTCGTGGTCATTCAGAAGTCTGTCGTCAATGTGGTTTGGTGTAATTCCTCCCAGAACTGTCTCACAAAGATTTTGCTCTCTTTGACTGACTGGATGGAAACGGTGATTTATTCGCAAATGCTTTATGCAATATTGCAATTTTGTTAAATTCTCAACTTTGGATGGAAACGTAGCTAGTGACATCCATGTTTTTTCATACTCATATAATTCTTCCAGGCTTCTTGATTTCTGAGCTCGAGTCGTCCAGGATGACCCTGGTGAACCATCCCCAGAATAAGGTGCAGGAGAGTAGTGTTTTCATAGAGCTGAAGGGCATCTGTATGGCTCTGGGCATGTCCAAACCTCCTGCCAACATCACCATGTTCCAATTCTTCAGTGGGATTGAGAAAAAGGTGAGGTTTATTCACTGGTGATTTATATTATTTTATACATTTAATGCGTGTCCACACATTGGGTCACTATTGTATTTGTGCATAGAACCTCTGTGTGGACACTTTCGCACCAGTGTTATTTTGGTATTATTTATATACTATTATAGTATCTATTCATATTTTGAATTCTTTTATTCTTTTTTCAGTTTTTCATGAGTCATTGTTTATTTGTACATTGATCGAGTATGTTCAAATCAAATGCAATTTTCCCTCAGCTGAAAGAAGCTTTGTCCAAGGTCCCTCCATCTCATATAGGAGAACCACTACTGAAGAAACCACTGGGTCCTGTACATTGGGTAAGCTCTGATTTTGATTTTATCTTCTAAAATTACTAAATTAATGTTTAAATTTGAACATTGTGTTAAATGTTTTTATTGAAATGCATTTTTTTTTTACCTCCAGGAGAAAATTGAAGCAATAAACCAAGCACTTGTGAATGAGTATGAAGTCAGAAGAAAGATGTTGCTGAAGCGACTGGATGTGACTGTGCAATCTTTTGGCTGGTCAGAAAGAGCCAAGGTACCAGAATATACCTTTTACTTGATGTATAACTTAAAACAAGTTTACACTGATTAAGCTACAAGAATGAACAAAAATGTGGTGCGAGTGAAATTTAAAATCACTTTGCTTTGTAATTCTGTTCAGACACGTGCTGATAAACTTTCGAAAGTGTACCAGCCTCTTCGTGTGGCGCTGGCCACTAAAACCAGAGTGTCTGTGGCTCACCTGTTTGCTGCTAGAGAAGATTTATCAAAGATCCTGAGAACCAGCAGTGGTCACATCAGGGAGAAAACGGCCTGTGCCATTAACAAGGTGGGTTAGTTTTGAACAAATTTTCACTTTTACTTCTTGATCTTTCAGAAATCATTCTAATATGTTGATTTGGTGCTCAAGAAACATTTCTTTTTACCAATGTTGAAAACTACGGTGGCCGAGAGAGCTAAACGCACTGCAACTGAAGAAAACATATGCAAATAGAAAAAACACCAGCAAATTAAGAAAACATCTTCATCAGTGTGACAACACGTGCTGCAAATACTCAGACCACAACCAAATACAAAAACGCGCTGCAAATACTCACATGCAACCAAATACAGAAACGGTGCAAATACTCACAACGCAACCAAATACAGAAACTAGGGATGCACCGATGTATCGGCCACCGATATTTATCGGCCGATTTTTGCTCAATTTACAACCGATGGTTTATTAATTAACTGCGTGAAGACACTGAGCTGTATAATGACGGTTGCATAATCCTAGCGCAGCTGTCTGCGCTTTAATGCTAATAAAATAACTAAAGATCGCACACTATTCTTGACTAAGCAACTTTTTGTAACTTTTGTAAGTTTATTGCGTCCATTTTCACTCCAAAAAAATCACCATAAGAGCTAAACAAGAAGTGCACATTAAAATCTCTCTCTCCATTGCATTATCATCAACACACAGCGAATTACACAAAACACTTATTACTAGGGATGGGCATTTTTCCAAAATATTGTATTCGAATATTTGGGCCCATATAAAACGAATATTCGTTTATTTAAATGAGGTTAAACGAGAAGGGCGTTATTTTTTTAATTCATCAAGATTTTGTAACCATTTCTGAACAAGCTTACGATTAGGCAATATACACAACAAGCTTACATTATATACATAAGCTTACGTTTGTTTTAGTTCAAAGCATTAAACAATACATGCAAACAAAAAAATATAAAGAACAAAAGCATTCAAACTCAAGAAGCAGCGCGAACGGGAAAAACGCTAATAAAGCAGACCGCGCCAGTTATCATACAAAACGTACATAATACACTGGAGTCAGCATATGGTTATCGTGTTCATATTGTTTCACATGTTCATGTTGAGAAAAACAATAATATCCACATGCTCGGGTGAGAAAACGAGCTGCGCTGACGAAACAAAGATAACGATAATGTATAACGGTGTGTTAAGCTAAGTTTCTAACAGTAGCACTTTGTGTTTTCTCTTCGTAAATATGTCTCCCTCGACGAAATTTAAAGGAAGCATATTTCTCAAAATCATTTTGCTATCAGATAAGTTATCTTCTCGGCTCACTCAGGGGTACAGCTGTGCTTACCTGTCGTGAATGCGGTGATGGACAGCTGTCTTTCCTCATTCGACGGGTGTTTTGATTTCATGTGCTTTCTCATTATGGTGTGTGATTATGATAACTCGGTTTCATTAATTCATTTGATCAAAAGTAATTACATTTTGTAAGATCATTTTCATCCAAGTTATTCCAAACTTGGCAGACGACAACCTTATGTGATGATCAAATAAAATTAACTTGTTAAACACGCTCCACAGCGCCACCCGGTGCATATAGTTATAACTGCGAGTTTTAGTGCTTTATCATGGATTCACTGCATTTACAGCCAGGAAAGCAACATAGTAAAATTCGAATAGTATTTTTATTTTTCGAATATTAATTACAGGTCGAATATTTTACTATTTTTGCACACCCCTACTTATTACAACTAACAGTCAACAAATACATACAGATCTTTTGCCTTTTCTGTACCTGAAAACTATTAAACCTACCTAAAAAGCACTGTTTATTTCATATATGTCTTTTTTTCAGTTGTATTTATGTAGGCCTGCTGAATGTTAAATGGATCCAATCCATATTCTTTAGAAATTATTTGATGATGCAGCAATAAACCTGCTAGTAAAATTTAATGCAGGTGTTTTTGAACTTTGCTGATTTAAAACATGATCAAAGTACTATCTATTTTGATGACAAAATTTCAAAACACAGGAAATGACAAATATCGGTATCGGCCAATAATTGTTTGTTAAAATCGGTATCGGCCCCTAAAAATCCTATCAGTGCATCCCTAACAGAAACGGTGCAAATACTCACACGCAACCAAATACAGGAACGCTGCAAATACTCGCACCCAACCAAATACAGAAACACTGCAAATACTCACAATGCAACCAAATACAGAAACACTGCAAATACTCGCAACGCATCCAAATACAGAAACGCGCTGCAAATACTCGCAACGCATCCAAATACAGAAATGCTGCAAATACTCGCAATGCATCCAAATACAGAAATGCTGCAAATACTCCCACGCAACCAAATACAGAAACACACTGCAAATACACGCAACCAAATACAGAAACACTGCAAATACTCACAATGCATCCAAATACAGAAACGTGCTGCAAATACTCGCAACGCATCCAAATACAGAAACGCGCTGCAAATACTCGCAACGCATTCAAATACAGAAATGCTGCAAATACTCGCAACGCATCCAAATACAGAAATGCTGCAAATACTCGCAACGCATTCAAATACAGAAACGCGCTGCAAATACTCGCAATGCATCCAAATACAGAAATGCTGCAAATACTCCCACGCAACCAAATACAGAAACACACTGCAAATACACGCATCCAAATACAGAAATGCTGCAAATACTCACACGCAACCAAATACAGAAACACACTGCAAATACACGCATCCAAATACAGAAATGCTGCAAATACTCACACGCAACCAAATACAGAAACACTGCAAATACTCTCAACGCATCCAAATACAGAAATGCTGCAAATACACGCAACCAAATACAGAAACGCACTGCACATAGCATCGAAATGTATTTTAAAGGGACCCCAACAAGTGATGAACCTGGCTGAGACATGCTTGTTGTTCAATGTCTATTTGTCATTGGTGATGTCAATGACCTGAAAGTTTAGTTTTTTATTTTAACATCTTGATTGTATGTGCGTTCTGAGTATTTGAAGCACATGTTGTCAAACTGATTAATATGTTTTTGTAATTTGCTGGTGTTTTCTTCAGTTGCAGCACATTGAACTCTTGGCCACCGTAGAAAACAGTTGTGCTGCTTAATATTTTTGTGGAAACCGTGATACATTTTGTTTCAGGATTGTTTGATGAATAGAAAGTTCAAAAGAACAGCATTTATTTGAAATAGAAATGTTTTGCAACATTATACTGTCATTTTTTTAATCATTTAATTCAAGCTTCCTGAATAGAACTTTTGAATGGTAGTGTACATACCAGTGAATTTATTATTCTTACATTTATTAGGTCCTGATGGGTCGTGTGCCGGATCGAGGAGGGAGACCTAATGAGATCGAACCCCCACCTCCGGAGATGCCTACGTGGCAGAAACGGCAAGATGGTCCACAAGGGGGCGGAGGAGGACAGTACTACTCCAGTGGTGGAGGAGGAAGAGGTGGTGGACGAGGTGGTTATGATCAGCAGCAGGGCAGCCGCGGTGGTCATGACAGAGGAGGTGGAGGCGGCAGAGGTGCGAGAGGAGACCACCGTGGTGATAAAGCTCAGGGGAACTGGCAGGATGGCTCTGGCGGAGGCGGATACCAGGGTCATAACCAGGATCGCGGATATCGAAGCGGTTATGGAGGAGGGGGTGGCTACCATGGAGGCCAGCAGGGGTCGGGATACCAAGGAGGAGGCTACCAAGGAGGCCAGCAAGGACCGGGGTACCAAGGAGGCCAGCAAGGACCGGGGTACCAAGGAGGAGGCTACCAAGGCGGAGGTGGGAGTTTCCAGCATGAGGGCTACTATCAGGATGGAGGACGACCCCAGGAGAGAGGTGGAAGGGGTGGTCGTGGGGGTAGAGGGCGGGGAAGAGGAAGTGGGCAGGGAGGAGGATGGGGTGGAAGAGGAGGGCAGAATTTTAACCAAGGTGGGCAGTTTGAGCAGTTCTTTCAGCAAGGTGGGCACCAGTATAACCAGGCCGGCTTTGGCCAGGGAAGACAGTTTACTAGCTGAAAAAAGGCGGTTACTGCGATCTACAGCTTCGAAGAAGACCCACAATTCTCTGAGGGTGGGAGACTGAGAGAGACGCAGGCCTCTGAATGAGCAGATAGGCATTACATCTCATCATTTCCATGGTGCCTCTGGAGTCTGCTTTACCGAGATCTCTGATTGAACAATGTGCTTCTGCATGTGTACGGTTGGTCTAAACGGTTCTGCTTCCACCAGACAATTCAGACTACTTCACTTATTTAGAAGTGCGTGGTTGGGTTGCCAAAAAACCCCAGGATGAACTTTGTGTTGCTGGGTTTGTTTTCATCTTCCTTCTTCATTGATGATTGACATCGGTCGAGTCTACTGCCTGATCTACGCTGCCTGACTCTGAATCTGAAGAAGCCTTATCTTAGAGAAGCTATGAAACTTTTTGTTATTCTAGTTTTATTTATGGAATTGTTACTTTGACTTCATTAGTTCTCAATGTCCATCCTGTAATTTCAGTGATCAGCACTTAAAATTTTTTATTTTTGGTCTCCCCCAATGAGGTTTTGTTTAACTTGTGAGTAAAAAGGTCAGTTGATTTCTTGACGCTCACATGAGAATGTTCATTTTCTGACTGTGTGGAAATCCTGAGCTTGATTGACTGAGATGAATTGAGCTTTCTGCTGTTTGGGGAAACAATGTTTGAAGGTTTTTGAATGATTAAATAAACTGTAAAGAAATACTGTCTTGGTGTCATTTTTATTGCCAAAAAACTGACAGGTTTTAAATGAAGAGGACAAGTTCTCTAATTTTTTTTGCATTCTTATTGTCATTTATTATGGCAGTAAATATCAGCAGTTACAATGACGAAAACAACTTAAATACAAGAATTCTACAGAAATGATGCATATTCCCATGATGCAGTGTGATTGTGACATGCTTAGAAACACAGTGGCCACATGGGGGTGATAGACATCAATTTTTCTTTTCTATTTTTATCACTTGCAAAATGGGGCAAATTCTAAACAAGTCAGTCACATAGTCACAGTTTTAAAACCAGTCATTAGGAAACATTAAATACAAACTAGATTTTTTTTTAAAGACAATGAAAGTTTTGAATGGTCCATGCTAGGATAGTGTTTATTAAAGTTTTCCCATTTACAGCAATGAATTCTAACAGTGCGATAAAGGACTCATGGAACATTTCTACACGTTATGTATTCCGTTATTAATCTAATTCCAGTTTTATCTTTAAAACTATAAATACCTTTAATATATTTACTTGTCAGACATACAGTTTTCCAGCTAACATTACATAATTGTTTTCCAAATATTCCAGTCAAGATGGTAAAAGTCCCTTGATGTTTAATATTCAGTTTTATGGGGCAAGCTTATGTTCACTGGCAACCCTGAGATGACCTGCTCACTGCATGCATCTTATTTCAGCAAAAACCTTACATGAATTAGATTGCTTACAATTTTGTATACGTACTGTTCGGATATTTAACGAGACCCTTGGGGAAGAAATATATGTCTGTGTTTGTTCAATATGTAGTTGAAATGACTAAAATAAGAACTTCGTGAAAATAGGCTTACAGTATAAATGCACACTTTTTCCTCAAGTAGACCTGGCTGGCATCAACCATAAGCATGACCAGAAACATTCATATCACTACAGTAATGACAGGGTCGATCATTTTACAGCAGTAAAATTATTGGCCATAACCTCTGATAGCCCAGAGATGGCAAGAGTCTTCAGTTTTTCAATGCACGTCTCTTGAGTTCGCAAAGCTTATATTACGTAAAGATGTTTGCACAAGAAATTGTGCTGATGTGGGTGCTGCTGCTCATAAGTCAAATAATGTGTGCCCATGCGCAATGATTTGGTCAAATGATATTTAAAACACCTAAGCAGTAATACTCACCTATCAATAAGTGAAAGACAACATCTCCCACAGGAGGTTCCTGTAATCTAAGGCTCTGAAAGTCATGCTTACATTTTTAACATAAAAAAAAGAAAGATCTTTTGAAGGATGTTGATTTTGGTACCTGTTGACTTGCATTGCATTTCTCAAAATACAATCTTTTATTTTCCACAGAAAAAATAAAGTCATACAGGTTTGGAACAACATGAGGGTGAGTAAATGACAGAATTGTCATTTTTGGGTAAACCGCCCCTTTAATCTGTACACTTTATATGCTGCATCGGAGGTGCTGCATCAGTCCTGCTCCTGGAGGGTCACTGTCCTGCAGAGTTTAGCTCCAACCCCAATAAAACACACCTGAACCAACTAATCACGGTCTTACTAGGCATACTAGAAATGTCCAGGCAGGTGTAAGGCAAGTTGGAGCTGAACTCTGCAGGACAGTGGCCCTCCAGGACCGAGACTGGACACCCCTGTGCTAGATCAAATGATAATTAATTTAATTTGGCACATACGTTTAACACCTCTCTTCTGATCTCTGACAAAATTAAAATACTGAGAAGCACTACAGATGCGCGCGCATCATATTATCAGACAAACAGATTAGAGCAGAATCAATAGCACAGTATTAGAATACTCTAAGGAGAAGAATGACATTGGCAACAGGTAAGCGCTCACAGTACTACATATGAAGGCTTCAGGATATCATTATGAGCCACTAGCATCTAAACATTCATTCTGTAATCAGAATGTTTAGAATGTGTTTTCTTTTGTGATGACGTTTTTTGAGCTGCTCTCTTTTATACAATGAAAGTCAACGGCAATCAATGGCAGTTCAAGCTCCAAAAAAATACAGACAAAAAAACATACTTGTCCACACGACATCTAAAAGTATTAGTTTACACCAAAATGAAAATTCAGTCAAGATTTACTCCTCAAGTTGTTCCAAACCTGTAGAAATGTCTTTGTTCTGCTGTACACAAAGGAAGATATTTGGAAGAATGTCAGGAACCAAACAGATCTCACCCCCCATTGACTACCATAGTATTTATGTGTCCTATTATGCTAGTAAACGGGGGGCGAGATCTGTTTGGTTACTGACATTCTTTCAAATATCTTCCTTTGTGTTTAGCAGAACAAAGAAATTCATACACATTTGGAACTACTTGAGGGTGAGTAAATCATGACAGAATTTTCATTTTTGGGTGAACTATCCCTTTAAGCCTGTTATATATTGTTTGAGAGCAAAAAAAAACTGAAATTAAGTTGAAAGTCTTGTCTGATAGACATGGTCACAATTCACTTTCATTGTATGAAAAAGAGCAGACATGCTAAAATTCCTTTTGTTTTCCACAAAAGACAAAATCATTTGAGTTTCGAAAGCTATGCGGGTGAGTAAATATTGACAGAATGTTCATTTTTGGGGCCTTTTAAACCTATAATTGTGGTGCCAGAAGAACATCTAATCCTATAGGCTCAAAGACTCACTATAATCACGGTTTGTCTTATTTGATCTGTTGATCCACCTGTGTGGTTTCTGACTCTCTCTCCCTCTCACACACAAACACAGTCTGCAAAAATGATTGTATGTGGCCTGTCCCATCTGAGCCTGTTGGGCTCTATCTGAGCTGCGCTATCTAAGTGTCAAACTTATTTCACAACATACGGCGCTGAAGGACATTGTGTTGCCTTGGTGATGGACTATCGATGGACTGATCTGGCGCTTAGCAACAGAGGCCATACAAACACCAGGCCGATGGCACACCTGTATCTGCAGAATCTAAGTCTCTGAATTTATGAAGATCATTTCAACCTTATATTAGATATCAATGTTACTAGGCAACTTCATGGACTCTTGTCTGGCTTTTTTCAAGCACAGGAGACACAACTTTTGGTGCAAACCATGTTAGAAACAATCTTTAAGAGTGTAGATGTTTTTGTTTTAATTATATTTGGGGTAAAGTGTGTTAACTCAACGTACCTTCCACTTCAGATTATAATGTGTTGCTGGGTAACACATAAATGAAGTTAGTGTTTTAATATTCTATCATACATAAGTTCATCTTTATCATTCCCTCTGTAACAACACGTGCCAGTTCCACCTTCATCTTCAGACAACCTGAATATAACCATCCATTGTGTCCTTTCCGTGTAGTGTTTTTGGAGAAAGAAAACCAGAGCGTGCGTTGAAAACACGTCAACGGCATACCTTAAATACTCTTTCTCACACATCTATTATCATGCTGATGCATACGTCACATCAGCTTCCAGTGATTCTCAGTTAAGTTTCCAACCTGCCTCTTACAGTCTGATACACAGAACATCACAGTCACTCTCTGTTTATTCCGAGACCTTTCCTTTGATGCAACCCTTCCCCCAGTTCAATCAGTGGGTTGCTTGCCGCCTCTCTGTTGCTGCGGCTGTAGAAATAGTGGCCCTATTCCTGATCCACTGGAGGCATGAGGCACCCCAGCACGCCCCCTAGAGAGGAGAGCCCTCTGGGCCGCGGTCCTGACAGGCTCCAGGGTGTCCGGCATGGGCCCACAGGGCGGTCAAGTCAGCTGATCTGAAAACACACAGTGGAAGAACATGAAGACGCATGACTGATTTGTTTAGAGAAAAATAATTAGTGCTACCTGCTAGAGATTCAAACACCCACGTTATCTCATTCCTAAATGACAACAAACCACACCGGAACATTCAAATCTGTCGCTGAGTCAGAGAGAGCAGTAATCGGATGAAACAGCTTCACAAACAGTCTTTTCAATCACACAGTATCATTATTTCTGTGTTAACATTATCAAGTACTGGTTAATAGTTTGGATATAAACACTGATGTCTACGTAACTTGTCTAACTTGTCACTTCAAATAATGATTGTATCGATTACATCGTTACGCCATTAGGTGGCGACAAGTGACTGTTAAAAAATGTATATGTCATTGAATCATTCATTCAAAAGATTAATTAAGATTAATTTAAAAAATGCTGATTCATCCAGCAATGAAACAAGTCTTTATGATTGGG
>RJVU01059333.1:8506069-8625877 GCA_003731715.1 Anabarilius grahami | reverse complement strand
AACGTTTAAATAGACTGCAGCAATTGACATTGTCAGAATCTCTAGTAAATTACATGTTTTTTTGTTTAGTTGCCTGTTCAGAATAATGGAAGAATCGTGATCTCGGTTTGAAAAAAAAAATTTGATTCTCAATTTATCCACAATCGTGCAGCTCTACTACTTGGTGAGGACAATTTCAATATGGATTTGGGATTTCTGTGACTTGGGGAAGCAAGCAAACACCTAGTAACCATCCTGAACACCCTAGCGACTGCATAGCGATGCCCTGGCAACTACACACAGCACCCTAGAATCATGGAGGCAACTTCTGCAATGGTAAACAGCAATCACTTTTTCTTAAGAAAAAACTCTCAAGGAATATGGGTGAGTTGACTGTTTTTATGTATAGGCCTTCACTAATGCTGATTGGGTAGATATGTTACTGATTGGTGATAGCTGGCAGAAATGATGTGATGATTAGTCAGATTATTTGAACGTTGCTCCTCCCAAATTTTGATAATAAAACATCATATAAAAAAAAACTGTTGTTAGTTTTTATTTTAAATAAATTCATATCTGTCACATAAAAATGCCAGAAGTTATTAAAAATATATATATTATTATCCTTAAAAATAGATTGTAGTATTGTGGGTTTTATATTTCCACCTAAAAAGGTTAAAAACAAAACATAGTTAAACATGCGTAATCAAACTGCTCACCTAAAAAATTAATTCTGCATTGTAACACTGACAGGTGCGTCAACGGTTTAATCCCTGTGTGTCAACTGACCCTGGCTTTTTTAAAGCCTGTTCTATAAATAACACAGAGAAGATCTGAATTTAACAAACATGGGAACACAATCCTGGTCAGACATTTGCTCTGCATTTGAACCCAAAACAAGGTGTCTGCCACGTCCTAAAATAACAGCCTAGAGCCCTGCTCGGGTTAGGGAGATTTCTCCTGTGCCTGCGGCCGCTGATCAAGATTGTCTCTAGAGTGACACGAGAAGCCATGGAACCTTGGCATTTCCATGACAATGGCCGGGCAAAGTTTCAAGATGTTCCAGGGCCTTGAGAAAAGCAAGAAAAGATGGAGGAATTAAAAAGCAATGAAACAAGAAGGTGGTTTGTGGGATTCACAAGGTCTTCCTGCTCAAACAAGTTTGTCATCTCAGTCATCTCATAGAACATGTTTTAGGGAAGTGTTTTTCCAGCACACTGAAGTTTTAACTATTCTAAATAGTTACTGGATAATTTCTCAATAATTCAAATGAGATTGCGTTCAATTGTACCTCAGAGGTCCTGGTTTTGTTCATATGTTGTTCTGCGAGTCCATTCTGCTGCGACTCTTCGCTGTGCTCCTGTGAGTTCCTGCTGTTCCTCGTCCCTGTCGAACTCTGCGAGTCATTCTCCCAGCGAGCAAAGCCTTTGTTCTTGGACGCTTTGCGGTGTGGCCTGTACCTCATTTTGGGGAAGGTGTGCGACCCACTGTCAGCAACGGCAGCCCAGCCATTCTCGGGCCACAGGGGTTCTGTCTGCGTGGCCTGACTGGTGGTGGCTCTCTGGAGCCGCACTGAGATGCGCTGGGCTGAACCGGTCATCAGGGTGATGGACTTCCCCTCCAGGTCAGAGCCTGACGATGGCGACACAGCAGGGAATGTAAACACCTCATCATCATCTGTGCAATGACAAGACAAGAGGATGTTTTTCAATATTTTCAGAATAATCAAAAATATAATCAACAGAATGTTTTGTCTTGTTTTATATTAAAACATTCCAAAGACAAGATACATTTTCGATTACTTGCAAAAATGTGTAGGAAAAAAGGTAGGAAAACTTCAAAACCCATAATGCATTGAGCATGCTGCTGTCCAAAGCCACTTCAACCAGTCTGCTATGGATACGCTTGATGCTTGACACTTGAGTCAAATACTGCCTTTCTTTAGTAGGAAATACTTCTTTGCAAACTTTTAGTCATAATGGTGTTGACATGTATTGTTCCCGGTGCAGGAATTCAAAGAGTGCAAAGAATCATAAATATGGAGAAAACGCTGTGATGGAAAATCTGAAAAACCTCAGTGTTTCTAATATATCACTCGCGTCATATCTAGATTTAAAATGTATAGCTTGGTGTTGTCACCCTGGGTCACATGACCATAAACGATTAAACCACTGCATGTAAAGAGATTCGTAAAGGGATTGAGTTGTTCGTTTTACTTTGGAATCCCCCTACAAATGGTGTTCCCTTCCTGGAGTGCCCTTCAAGGGTGCAAAAATGCTGTTTGGAAAAAAACTGAAAGAAACCTATAGCTGTCAAAATTTTTACTCTGAGATAAGCAGGTGGTGATGTACTGTACAGGTGTGTTTTCACCTTTGCAGGTGGGCAGGTTGGGGCTGCTGGGTAAAGAGCTGTGTGTAAGCACTCCAGGAGACACGCTGCCCAGCGATGTGGACCGAGGAAGACGTCGGCATGCCAAAACCAGCAGCTCACGACACTGTTTATGGCAGTTCACTCCACAGTCTGAAAACAATAAGATTCAGTTTTAACAAAAGTGCGCATTTCCCTAGACAAATAAATGAGAACTGTATAGGAACAAAAAAACTTGAATTGAAAATGTTACACGCATGCATGGGACATGTTTAAACAGGACATTAAACAAGCCACTAATATCAACTAACTAAACAGAAAAAAGAAACTAGTAGTGAATTTTCAAGGTTAGTGGCCTGTTTAAACTTCAACATCTATTGTGATCTGCTCTATTTATTTATTTTTTTACCTTTGCACTTGTATCCTTGTTTAATAATTCCCCAGAGCTGAAAACATGGACCACAGGGTGAAGAGGAAGGACATGAAGAGGACAAAACGGAGGGAGAGAAGCATATGAGTAAATATGAATTGGGGAAAGAAACAGCAGGTTTATGCTGTATTTGAGTTCATGGTTTTCTGTACACAGACCCATGTGTAATAAACAGGATACTTCCACACGTTGCACCCTTCCTGTGCAATATAGTGTGAGATAAGTTGGATATTGTGTGTGTGTCTGAAAGTCTGTTTAAAAGAATGTGTGTGTTAAATCAGCGAATTCCTGTCTAACCATCTGTGTAAATAGAGAACAATCCGAGCAGCAGTGACTATGACTAAACACTCACTGTAGTGTATACACTCCCTCTAAAGTTCATCAGCCCACAATATTCAGCAATATGCCAACAGGAAATCTGATGCATTTACTAAGAAAGAATTTGTACAAATCTTATCTGTGTGTAGGGTCGGTTGTCACCTTGGTCAAGATAATTTTTTATGTTTATACAATGACCCACAAAAGTATGTGGACACTTAAAATGTCTAAATGCCATTGCATTATATTATTAATATATATGTTGTTTTTTAAAGGGTTAGTTCACCCAAAAATATAATTTATTACTCACCCTCATGTCGTTCTACACCCGTAAGACCTTCGTTCATCTTCGGAACACAAATTAAGATATTGTTGATGAAATCCGATGGCTCAGTGAGGCCTCCATTGAGAGCAAAGCCATTCAAACTCTCAAGGTCCATAAAGGTACTAAAAACATTTTTGAAACAGTTCATGTGAGTTCAGTGGTTCTATCTTAATATTATAAAGCAACAAGAATACTTTTTGTGCACCAAAAAAATAAAATAACGACTTTTCATCAATATCTATATGGGCCGATTTCAAAACACTGCTTCATGAAGCTTCTGAGCTTTATGAATCTTTTGTTTCGAATTAGTGATTCGGATCTCCTATCAAAACTGCTGCAGCTAAACTGCTGAAATCACGTGACTTTGGTGCTCCGATTCACTGATTCGATTCGTAAAGCAATGAAGCAGTGTTTTGAAATCGGCCCATATAGATATTGTTGAAAAGTCTTTATTTTGTTTTTTTGGCGCACAAAAAGTATTCTTGTCGCTTTATAATATTAAGATAGAACCACTGAACTCACATGAACTGTTTTAAATATGTTTTTAGTACCTTTATGGACCTTGAGAGTTTGAATGGCTTTGCTCTCAATAGAGAGCCATCTGATTTCATCAACAATATCTTAATTTGTGTTCTGAAGATGAACGAAGCTCTTATGGGTGTAGAACGACATAAGGGTGAGTAATAAATGACATTATTTTCATATTTGGGTGAACTAACCCTTTAACTGTGTTTGCGTGCTATTTTATTTTATTTATTTATTTTTTTAAACAAATTCCAATTTGTTTGATATTTTGTTACATAATCCAAAAGCATCCACTGTATCTCTAGAGGAAATTTACTACTATTCAAAATTTTGGAGTTGGTAAAATGTTTTCTTATGCTCAACAAGGCTCTATTTATTTGAAAAATACAGTAAAAACAGTAATATTGTGAAATATTGTTACAATTTAAAATACGTGTCTTCTATTTTAATAGATTCTAAATGTCATTTATTCCAGTGATGGCGAAGCTGAATTTTCAGCATCATTACTCCAGTCTTCATTGTCACAGGATCCTTCAGAAATCATTTTAATATGCTGATTTGGTGCTCAAGAAACAATTCGTCTTATTATCAATGTTGAAAACAGTTGTACTGCTTAATTTTTTTATGGAAACCAAGACACATTTCTTTGATTAATAGAAAGTAAAGAAAACGAAGAAATGCTTCCTTGTTGAATAAAAGTATTCATTTCTTAAAAATTAAATAAAAATGTTACTGACCCCAAACTTCTGAACAGTAGTATTTCATTATTTCATTATTTATTTATTTATTTATTTATACAGTCAGCCACTTGGCCTGTAATGAAAAAAATGGCAACAAAATGTACTTAATGTGACTTAACTAATCAGAAATCTTGGGAGTGAGAAACAGCTAAACACTGTGGTTGAGGTTGGATTTAACCTTTAAACACTGTCTGCATGATTCAGTGATGTTGTGGTAAACTTGTTTGCACACACTCACAGAGCTGACAACTTCTACTGCACTTTAGTCACAAAGAGTATCTTTGCATAAGTGTTGCACAGGAGAAATCTCCCAAAATACATGTGCTGATGTGAAAGGAAAGTAGTAAATTTAGTAGTTCTATCAGCTCTTACAAATCCAGCACAGTGTTCACAGAATGTTGGCTTCAGGTAGGTCATCTCCTGGAAGTTGTGAATAAATCCAGGACCCATCTTACACTGCAGCAGCGGGTTGGCACGCAGGAAATACGCCATCATCTCATCCTTACTGATCAATCCATCCCTGAAAACAAAAACAGAAAGGGATCATCATGATATCCTCCATGCAGCTCATAGAGCAGTCAACATAACTCTTCCTTTGCTAGTGCTCTTCCTGTGTCACAACAGGTACAGTATCTAAAAAGAAGTGTGAATGCAGGGGTCAGGACAAATGCATGCAGTCACGTGCTAGTAATGCGGTTTGAGCGCTCTACTGCTAAGATGAACCACAGAAGATGCCTGGGGAATTTCTGAGTGTGTGTGAGAGTCTTTGTGTGCCTGATTCTGTGCGTCCCACACCGGGAGGCATGACCTTCAACCTTTTAACAATGCGGCAGGTAACCCACAGTAAGCAGCTGCATGTCCTGAAGTGACTAAACCGTACACATGCTGAATTTTTAACCTTTGACCATTAAAAATAAATACGTTTTAAATGCTATATGCATTCATCCAGTTGAACAGAAAGTATCAGGCTCAAAAAAATGCTGTATTTTCACAAAATTCCCAAAAACACTGCACTTTAGTGCTCTTTAAAAATGTATTATTGTTGTTTAAATATTACATCATGGTGTTGTGTAGTCTGCACGCCATGCTCTGCTCCATTTGCAGCAATAAAACATACTTACAAATTTAGCACGGTTGAGAAGAACCCTTTAAGGAATTGCCAGACACATTACATTGACCCTGTTGGAAAGGAGACGATGTACTGAAAATGTGTCTCCTCCAATATCATTGAATCTCTGCCCAGGCTTATAAACGATCATCGACACAGACTATGATCTGCTCTCGCCAAGAAACGCTATTAGCAGTTTGGCACTGCAGGGGTCTGTTACAAGAATCACACATTTTGTGTGTGTGCGTTTCCTACTTACTGGTCTTTATCGAGCACGCAGAAGGAATCGAGGAAAGGGAAATTTGCAGCGATACTCTCAAAGTCTTCCTGAGATATGTATCCGTCATGGTCGTGGTCATAGTTTCGAAAGACAGACTTTACATGCAAAAAAACAACACATGAATACACAAGTTTAGTGACTTGGTTGCAAGCTAAATACGTACATACATCTTCTGTTAAATGACAGGACTGTTCTTTGTGCATTGATATTATCTACCATATAACCAGATTCTTCTGAATAAACCACTCAGGAAGTTTGGAGTCACTGAAATATGCTTGACATAATCAGCCCCTTATATTCAAAGCTTGAACTGGTTTTATAGAACTAGAAAACATTCGGTGGCATTTAGACATTTGAAAAATAATTTGGATTTATATAGAACATGAAAAGGTTTTTAATTTCATAAATGTCTGTGAGTGTTGTTGTTGACAATATCTTACATCTACGACCTTCCTGATGTGTTTGTTGACCACTGAAGGATCTGGTTTGGTTGTGACCCCAGAGGCCCAGTCCAGTGGAGCCAGAGGTTTGTTGGGTGTTGTGGGTGATGTTGGCTGCAGAAAGGCATAGATGTTATCAAACTGATTATGTTCAGTGCTAAATTTTTACAAAAGCTCTTTGAGATAGAGGAGAAAACCAGTCAATATGTTGTGACCACAATATCAAATGGATTTCGGTGGAAGATAGAAAATTATGAAAATGACTCAAACATGTTGATTAAGTAGCTTTGAGTCATACCTCACTGTTAAAAAGTTTAGGGTTTTAATAAAAAAATATCTTATGTTCATAAAGGCTGCATTTATTTGATCAAGTAATATTATTACAATTTTCTATTCTAATATATCTTAAAATGTAATTTATTCCAGTTATGGCAAAGCTGCATTTTCAGCATCATTACTCCAGTCTTCAGTGTCACATGATCCTTCAGAAATCATTCTAATATGCTGATTTGCTACTCTAGAAATGAATTTTATTGAATGTTGAAAACAGTTTTGTGGAAACTGATACATTTTTCTTCAGGATTCTTTGCTGAATAAAAAAATATATATTTTTAAATACAAAACTTTTGTAAATGTCTTTGTTACTTTTGATCAATTTAATGCATTCTCAATGAAAATATTAATTTCTTTTGAACAGTAGTGTAATGTATTAGCAAAGCAAGCATGGGCCGTAGTCATCTTACCTGAGATTTGGGGTTACGGGGTTCTCTGAGCAGGGACAGCTCATAAATTTCATCCTCTGTGTAGTACAGATCTAAGGACAGCTTTACACAAACAGACATAAAATTGAATTAAAACCACTAATTTCCCTTGAGGATAAAACCACTGTAATTCAGTGCTGCTGTCAGACTTGAACTGTGTATGCAGATTTATGACCACAGATGTGTAAGCTGAACTCACAGTGAGCAGGTAGATCAGATCCATGTTGGGCTCCACCTGAGCCACAGCGCTCTGCAGGGACACCAGCTCATTAAAGGTGAGATACAGCTGCTGCATCTTCACGATGTTCACTTTCCCATCCTCCACCCAGTCCGGGAAGACCACGTGCACGGCAATCAGGTCCTTCAGGTGAACGCCTAGGATTGGGATCTTAAACCCTTCGCTTTCACTGAAGGCTTTGCGGTAAGCACAGTAATTACCGTTTGACGAAACCAGCTCTGTCATTTCATTCCAGATCTGTCAATAGCAAGAGAAAATGACAGTTCCTGAAATTAATCAACTCTTTCTGTTATATGTTCTAGATATCACGTCTGACCATTTGTTTTTTTCTTATTAGTGGATTTCTACAAAACATCAAACCAACATCTGCAAAACATTTTTGTACAACCAGCTTCACTTCCCTGAGCCATTTTATAAATATTTTTGTGGTATTTTTCATATGATTATGTCTAAAATGTTTCCCAAAGGTGACATCAACTCCCTCACAAGTGGGAGTTGTCCTCCAATGACAAGTTGACTTAACGGACAAGGGCGTGAATAGTTTCTTAATAATTCTTGCACCTTTGTAACCTCTGGGGTCAGGTGAGAATGAGTTTCCTTCAAACGGGAAATCGAGCTGTGACTCAGACCTCCGACCACAGCCATCAGTGTGTTAAAGTTCTGCAGGTGGAGCAGTTTCTGAAGGAGAGAAAAAGAGACAGACAGACGAACGGACAGATAGAAAGGCATTAGACAAGGCAAGGCAATGCATGTTTATTTATATAGCACATTTCATACATAATGGTCATTTTCAAAGTATTTACATAAAAAGGAATTAAAATAATCATAAAGTAAACACAACAGATGCATAAGAAATAAAAATAACAATAAAAACATAGATTAAAACTGATTCAAATTATTACTAAATTCTGGGTGTCTCTATCTGAATTAAAGAGTCTGAGAGTATCGATTTATGATTTTATACTAGTAGCAACACCGGATTTCCTACTGTCTCTTCATCCCTAATAAAATGTGTAAACTTTACACTGTCTGCTTGTGACGGCTTCCAGCATATCTTCACCCCTAATGGAGTGCATCATTAGACAGACAATAGATAGACAGACAGATGATAGATAGATAGACAGACAGATAAATAGATAGACAGTTGGACAGATAGATAGATAGATAGATAGATAGATAGATAGATAGATAGATAGATAGATAGATAGATAGATAGATAGATGGACAGACAGACAGACAATAGATATACAGACAGACAGATAGCTAGATAGATGGACAGACAGACAGACAGACAGATAGACAGACAGACAGACAAATAAATAGATAGATAGATAGATAGATATAGATAGATAGATAGATAGATAGATAGATAGACAGACAATAGATATACAGACAGACAGATAGACAGACAGATAGCTAGATAGATAAATAAATAGATAGATGGACAGACAGACAGACAGATAGACAGACAGACAAATAAATAGATAGACAGTTGGACAGACAGACAGACGATAGACAGACAGATAGATAGACACAAATAAATAGATAGACAGTTGGACAGACAGATAGATATACAGACAGATGATAGACAGAGAGATAGCTAGATAGATGGACAGACAGACGGACAATAGATAGACAGACAGATAAATAGATAGACAGTTGGATAGATAGATAGATAGATAGATAGATAGATAGATAGATAGATAGACAGACAGACAGACAATAGATAGACAGACAGACAGATAAATAGATATACAGTTGGATAGATAGATAGATAGATAGATAGATAGATAGATAGATAGATAGATAGATAGATAGATAGATAGATAGATAGTTAGACAGACAGACAATAGATAGACAGACAGACAGATAAATAGATAGACAGTTGGATAGATAGATAGATTTGATCCATTAGTTCACATATGATCTAGGATTTTTCATTTACAGCATAATTGCACAAGTGCTGGCTGATCTCATAAAAGCACAGCTCTCCTTTATTACTGGAGCTCCAGCAACTCGACAGCTCGACACTTAACATCTATTAGCTGACATGGATCATGCCCAGCAGGCCTTAAAACAGATACTAAAAGCACAGGCTTTGTACTGAAGGGATGCCTGGGTGCTCTTCACAATAGAGGCGTTTTATACACCCCCGGCGGCGTGAGAGCAGGCAGGCGGCTTCCTCGCACTCTTTCGCTTGCAGACATTAACATATCAAAGCGCCTGGAAATGTCATCTAGCTGCTTTCAGAATGCACTAACAGAACCTGGTTTGCTGGGTGAAGGGTCTCGCATTTGCGTAAATCAACGTACAGTTAGACAGCGTCTCGCATCAGTGTGTTACTCAGTATGTATTTATTTTCGTAATGAGTTATTCAATCATTTTATGGGCTTCATTACCTTACATTACGTTATATATAGTTGCATTTCCTGCACTTTGATTTACTTTCATGTTTTATTTATTTCTTGCTCCGGTGTTATTACATATTATATTAATGATTTAGGAATATTACAATCCTTTTTAGACTAATAAATAAAAAAGCTAATAAACTTTCATCAACCTAGATAGGTTAGATAATCTCTGGTCTGCTTCTATTACTAATGTTGAAGTACTTAAATGTGTCTTTGTCAGACATGAAGATAAATGTATGTTCTTACCTGTGCGACATGGATGTATTTGTTGATGACCTCTGCTCTGTGCTGAGGGGTGAGTTTACTAAGAACCATCAGCTGAACCCACTGAGAGATCCCATTAAACAGAGCGATGGAGCGCTCTAATGTGGGGTTATCTACTAGACAGCCATGAATCACGTAACTCTGGTAATCTGTGAACTGAGGATAAACACATATTGAGACATATTCATACTTATTTTTTATTTTTTTTGGGGGGGGGGAGGNGGAGGGGGGGGTATTTCTGTCATTAATTACCCTTATATCGTTCCAAACCCATAAAACCTTAATTCATCTCAGAACACAAATTAAGATATTTTTGATGAAATATCTGTTTCTTGCACCTTTTGACGTCCAGAAAGGTAATAAAGATGTTTTTAAAATAGTCCACGTGACTACAGTGGTTCATCCTTAATGTTATGAAGCGACGAGAATACTTTTTGTGAGCAAAAAAGTCAGTCTCTTTCCTGTCAGTCTCCTACGCCGTTGACGCAGTGAATACAGTGCAGCGCTTCCGTGTTTACGTCCAAACGCCAACTCAGTATTGGCTGACAGTGTAAACATGAGCATCATGACGCATGCCTGTGATGCTGACGCAGGAACACGGAAATGCTGCACTGCGTTCACTATGACAACAGCGTAGGAGACTGACAGGGAAGTGAAGAAATTGTTGAATAAAGTAGTTATTTTTGTTTTATTTTTGCGCACAAAAAGTATTCTCATCGCTTCATAACATTAAGGTTGAACCACTGTAGTCACGTGGACTTTTTGGACCTCAAAAAGGTGGAATGACGTTGCTGCCTATATGTGGTTTAGAAACCATCGGATTTCATAAAAATATCTTAATTTGTGTTCCGAAGATGAACGAAGGTCTGACAGGTTTGGGACGACATGAGGGTGAGTAATAAATGACAGAAAATTAATTTTTGTGTGAACTAACCCTTTAAATGTAGGTCCTCAAAGCCAGTACAAATGTCTGAATCCCAAGAAGCTACTTTTTGCAACTAGTAAAGGTACAGTATGACCAAGTTACAACATATCACTGAGTGAATAAATATATTGAATTAAATAGTCAGTCTATTGCTTTTTTAAGAGTTTCTATCATATATTTTTTTCCAAAGATTAACACTGATTTAGAAGGGAGCAATGGATAAAGGAAGGATGTTTGTTAACTAAAAAAAATACTTGAGTGTTAGCTGCTAAGAATAACAATGCAGGACGATGGAAAAAATCAGCAGAGCTGATACCAGAACTAAAGTACATTCTCATATGCATAGTCTTTTTCTTTCTATATCACAAAAACAAACACACACACATTATCTTTACTGACGCAAGTCCTCTACAGCTGCTGGCTTTCCCAGGTGAAATAAACACTCTATTTTTCCATTTCCACTGTGCACACTAACCGATATCCTCCTGATGGACTTGTACTCTAAGAAGGTGAGGTGTTCGGCCAACTCAATGGGTTCCAGGTGATCAAACAGCAGTGACGCTTTCCCCTTCTTCACCTGCTTCTTTCGCTGAGTCAGTTTACGCATCCAGTCATAAGAGGGGCTGAAGAGACAAACATGTTTTCACTGTTCATTCATTGTGTATCACTACACAATTCATTAAATCTGTTTTATTTCAGGATTATTATATAATTTTCTCTAAAAATAACAATAAGCATGTTAATTGAATATAAAAAAAATGGAACTTCTTCTATATAAAGTCACACTGTAGGCTACAAAAAAAAACAAAAAACAGTTTAAGCTCATTACCCAGATACAACAAGACATCTGTCATAATCACAGAAGATAATCATGAAATAATTTCATGAATTATAATGTGTGAAATTTAAGATGCCATTCAGTGTTAATTAGTTACAAAGGACAAGTGACAGGTGCCTAATGCTCTATGCAATCATTTCCACATAATCTGAATCAGTGATTAAAACACACGCTCATTAGTGTCAAGTTATTATTCCATAAAAGGGCAACATTTGATTTTATAGCAATGTATTTTCATTTCAATCAAAACAGAACTCATGATTAAAGCCAAATAGGTCAATAGTAATGAGAGTCAATGATCGGCATGCTGTGAGTGTTTGTGTGTTGCAACGACACTCACATTGTAGAAATGTCAAGTAGTTTAATGTGCTCGTCACCACCCAGCTGAGCGGCTGCATCTCGAAATTCTTCTGTAAGGCGGATCAAACCTAGATCCAGATCAAACTCTGCAGGGAATTCAGCTATCCAGTACCTACACACACAGGTTTGAAAACTGTAAATTACATTGAACTTTCATTGCAGTGGCTATACACATAGCGTTTATTAAAATATACAAATGGTTCACCGTATTTAAGAGAAACTTTTTAGATTTTTGTCTACTCCAGTTGATTCTGTTGTCATTTCACAAACTCAATAACATTTCAGCCAAAAAAGCCAACCTGCTGTTGTAACGGCAGATTGATTTATCGCTTGTCCAATCACATCATTTTTAAAACAGATGCTCCTATCAGTGCTGTTCTAGCTGCCATGTTTAATTCTGTTTGTTGTCAGGTAACATCTGAAACTGCAGCCTTGAGAAAATGTTCAAACACATCATCACCATGCTTACTTTTGGGGAAACGTGACCTTGAAGCACAGTTTGTCTAGACCACAAACGCAAAACATAGAAACAGCTCACGACTCTGCAAACATTTTTGTTGGTTTGCTGTCTGTGTTAAACACATCTTACCCTTACAAAAAGGTACTGAGGTGGCGCCATAGTACAGTGGTGGAATAAGACAATACTTTTGATGTAAGGGTTATCATATTTATATGCAGCAATGTTCATTTTCCCGCCACTCCTTGGTTACTATGGTTCCTGTTATTATGAGTTTGTTGGTTTCAGCTGTGGTTGATTAATTCATTAATTACCGTGTTGATCCTGCCTGTTTACCTGTTTTGTGGAATATTATTATTATACTTGTTGTTGGAACTTTATTCATTGTCTGTTTACCTGCAACCACCCGTGACAGATGACTTTGTTGGTTTCAGTGCATATGTGCGTACGCAGCGAGGTTTTCTGCAGTGGCTCATAAGAGCCACTATTTCTCTTACATGGAGGAGTTTTGCCGTCTTGTCGTCACCAGTCCCCTTTGATGATGAGACCCTGAAGTCTTTGTCCTGGATCGGGGCTAATTATTACCATCCCATTGACCTCCCAGATACCTCTGGACTTAACTGGAGGGAGGCCATCATTAGGTGTCTGGAAAACATCTTGCCCTGGTCCGGAGCACAGCCAGACCCAGAACCCGAATCACGACCATCGACCGCAGAGAATTTGTGTGAGCCCCCCCGCAGATGGAGAGGGACCACCCGCCAGTAGTGAATGTGGACAATGAGGACTGGCTGATTGACTGGGAAACAGAGATATTGACTCCCACCCTATCCCAACCGGTACTTTCTTCATCATCGCTGTTTCTAAACAGCACAAAAATCTGTATGGATTATGACTTTTCTGTTGAGCCTTCATCATCGCTGCTTCTAGAAAGCAGTAAGATCGATATGGACTGTGATCTGTTTATTCTTCATCATCGCTGTTGCATTGAGAATTTTATGGATGGTATCTTACCTACAATAATCAAGGCCACATCCACACAAAGCCAGAGCTTTCCCTATCAGACCTTTTATTTTCCTCATCTCAAGAAATATCTGCATACACACGAAACCACTGAAATTGACTCAAAACGATGTAGTATACATGCCAGATCAGTATGTGGCACTGTAATTCTGCCACAGAGATACACTAAAAACGGAGAATAAGACTTGGAGCATGCGCATATACCTTGTGCGCTGTATACAAACTTTAGTAAAACTTAGTAATAAAGCTTTACTTTAGTAAAGCTAATAGGCTCAGTAGCTTCTGCGGCACGAACACAAGCATGTAGTCCGCTATTGTTGTTAGTGTTGGTGTTATGTGACGTAGCGGTGTCTGACTAGAGTCGAGACGTGGGGTGATGACATCATTGTTTCACAAAATACATGGATTGGCTGTACACACGAAAACGCAAGGGTTACGTTTTCAGATTTATCCACTCTGGGACCCGGTTTCAAAAAATAGTGGTTTTATTCCCATCAAGTTTCCTGTTGTCACCATCACAACAGAGCTCAGCCAGTCCTTTAGCCCCACCGCTGCTGGATGCTTGCAGCCTTTCGCCTTGCTGTGACGTTGAGCCTTAGGTCGTGCAACCACCAGCATCGCCTGTGCGAGAGGATCCTGTGGCTCTGCCTCCAGCCTCCGATCCCTTCGCTCCACCTTGATCCGTCGACCTATCGGCTCTGCCTTGGCTCCTCACTGCTGGGCATTGGTCTGAGCCATCTGGCTTTTTCCATCATCGCCGCCCAGGGAATCGTCGTTGTCCACTTGCCACTGTTCCTCTGTCACCGCCTCCTGTTACGATCCTTTGCCATATCCTCGTCCGCCTCCAAAACTCCCTCCATCCATCCCTCCCTCTGTTCTTTTTCAGTTACGGCACGAGGTCGCGCCTTGCCGGAGGGGGGTGTAATGTCACAGTTATGTTCACTTTGTTTTACTATTCATGGACTTTTAGTTTGTATTCAATAGTTTTCTGTTTTCCTTTGTTCATTTTCCCACCACTCCTTGGTTACTATGGTTTCTGTTGGTTTCAGCAGTGCTTGATTAATTACCTTGTTTTGTCTGTCTATGTGAGTTGTATCCTTGCCTGCACTCATTGTCTGGTCACATTTACATTTAGTGTGTGTTGCTCCTGCCTGTTTGCCTGCTTTGTAGAATATTATTATTAAACTTGGTGTTGGAACTTTATTCATCGTCTTCATTTGTTCACCTGCAACTACCCCTGCAACCACAACTATATAATCCTGCACAGTTAGGATATTTTACAAAATGACCTTTAAACAGGAGGAGAAAATTCTTGTTTTTTTTCTTTTCCTTTTTTGTTGTTGATATTAAAGGCTGTGCATCCAATGGGCTACAATATTTTGGCAAATTAGGCCAAAATTGACAGATTGTATACATGCCCAAAGCCTTAAACAAAATAGTAATGTTTCTTGAGCACCAAAACAGAATATTAAAATGATTTCTGAAGGATCATGTGACACTGAAGACTGATAATGTCTTCTGAAATGCCATCAAAGGAATAAATTACATTTTAAAATATATTAAAATAGAAAACAATATTACATTGTAATATTTCTCAGCATTATGGTTTATATACTGTTACGGTACTAATCAAAGAAATGCAGCCTTGGTGAGCATAAGAGATGTCTTTCAAAACATGTTAAAAAAAATTATTAACATTAAACAAACAATGGTATTACTATTGTACTACTATGCACAGATCTTGTTTATGTGGGGAAGAAGTTGATTTCCTGTGGACCTTCTGAAACACAGCAACTCCAGCCCCGTTGGATATATCCAGTAAATATCAAAGCTACATTTAAAATCAAGTAAGGTTACTTTTCCCCCAACAGGATGCAGTTTTACAAAACACTGACCTCCTTCATTTTGTGATGTTTTTGTTTTGGTGACTCTCACCGAGTCCCCGGAGAAAGGAACGGATGAAGCGTATTTATGTCAGATGCATGCCATTTATCATTAATTATGTAGATGTTTTTGACTGCCGGACTCTCTAAGGGCACTGAGACATAAAAACACATTCCTTTTCTTGCTTTTCCGTTTTTGTTAAACATAAACATCAACTGGAATGTGTGTTCAGCATGAGTCAGAGTGACATCATGCAGTAACAACCGAAGGGTGTTTGAATTGTGTATCAGTGCATATTCGTGAGACCAATGAGACCAGCGGTCAACTTTTACACAACACCTCAAAACTAACACTGATAAGTTACATTAACCACAGGTGTGTGCACATTGGAAACAGAGCAACGTTTTTTTTTTTACTTTTGCATCTTTCATATCAGATCAGAGAAAAACCTGTCTATTTCACATTTGTTATAATACAAAGATTTAAATTGCTAATTACATTAATAATATATGTAAACATAATAAACATGTACTAAAGTATACATATTTGAAACACAAAACTAAAAGTTAACGAGCTAAAAGTCGAACTGATACATTAACATGCATTTCAAAATGTCTTAGTAGGCCTATTTGTTTTTCCCTTTTTTGCTTTAACGACAAGCTCCACAAGTTGCATAAAACCTGACGATCATGTTCTCTAGCATGATCCATTGAACATTTTGTGCAAGAATATCACAAAAGAGTTCACACGGTGACCTAGAAATAGTGCTGAAATCGTAAATACCTTTATTCATTTTGCATTTCTTTGTCTAAAAGTTTTCAAAATTATAAAACCCATTTAAAAACCCTATTTATTTCCAGTTTTAAATAAGATTTAGATTTCCAGATTATTATATAGCCTTAAATAGTCTATTCTAAAAACAAATCCTGAAATCCTGAATGAAAGCTTGTGGTTTTGTTGGAGGCTGAACAGATCTGAAAAAGATCTGAAAACTGGCAGGCAGATGTGAATAGAGAAGAAAGGAAAGGTGGCCTGAGGAGATGTGCTCTGTGAATAATGGATGGACAAAACGCTGATTCATTCTTTGCTGTGCGCTAAAACACAAAATGTCCACTGTGGACAAACGTCCGTCTGAAGGAGCGATGCCTGTCCTTGTGACATCATCACTCTTCACGCTGAGCGCAGGCGACAGTCACGCAGCCTCCGGAGAAAAAGAGGAAGAACAGAAGGGGAATAAAAAAAACGAAAACACTAAATAATAGCCTCCTCACGATATGTTCTGCCACGGGTTGTTGCCTAGCAATGCAAATAAACACCTTAAATCCTTCTGAAGGGGAAGCTAATGGGGAATAAAGGGGTTGTTTATCTTGTTTAACGGAAGCTGTTTTTATTTACCTCATTAAATAACAGATCTTCAGTCGTGTCCGCTGGCAGTCATCTCCCCGACAGTCACGATACGTGATAGAGAGTCAAGGAGAATTAAACATGCTAGAGAATGAATAGATCTGCACATACAGTATGCAAACAGAGCTATACAGCTATGCAATGAATGAATGGCATTGCATTACAATAACATTAATTCAAGTGGCATTTACTTACTTACGTAAAACAGTGAAAGTTAAAAGAGTTTTTCCATGAAAGTAACTGACGCACACTTTTACGTAAAAACTCACAAAAAGAGGTTTCTTGGGTTTAAACTGATTGCAATTATGACTAAGAAAAGCTTGGACTAGCATCATTTCCTTAGAGATGCCACTTGGTATCTACTGAGCGATCTAACATCATACACCCTTATAAACAGATATCTACTGAAACATCACACACAAACCACACACACGCTCATACTGGACTGCCACAGGATATATAATCAGAAGTTTCCCAGCGAGCTCGGTGGAGGACACATACCAGCGATGCATCAGCAGAAGGGTTCGAGGAAGCTGATTTTCATGCAGCTCTCCTTCATCATCTATAACAGAGAGAGACAGTCAGGAAGAGGGATAAATATTATATTATAAGAAATATAGATATATTATGTAACAATAATAATATACTATAAGAAAAAACACAATGTGAGTAATGGAGAAAGAGGAACACTTTTTTTGTATATAGCAGATTTAAGAATAGCAGCTTAAAAATATAGATATGATATGAGATACAGTATGATATATAGATATGAGAAAAATTTGATATAAAGATAATCTAACTGAGGATATCAGTAAACAATCAACGACATGTATTAATAACAAGAGCAGTAATTAATATGAGGAGTGACGGGAGTGAAAATTTCAGTCATCAAAGGATTAGTTCACTTTCAAATGAAAATTCCCCCAAGCTTTACTCACATTAGGTGTATATGACTTTCTTCTTTCTGATGAACACAATCAGTTATATTAATAAATATCCTGACGTGTCCAAGCTTTATAATGGCAGTGAACGGGACCAATGAGTATGAAGCTGAAGAAAGTGCATCCATCCATCATAAACGTACTCCACAAGGCTCCGGGGGGTTAATAAAGGTCTTCTGAAGCGAAGTGGTGTGTTTGTGTAAGAAAAATATCCATATTCAACAAGTTATGAAGTAAAATATCTAGCTTTCGCCAGACTGCCTTCCGTATTCAACTTGAAGAAAGAGTAATGCCTCTTGCAGTTCAAAACGCTTACGCTACATCCTACGCCTTCCCTATTCAACTTACGAAAAAGCATAACTGACTTTTTTTCGTAAATGGACCCTTTTCACGGACTGTGATGACGCGTTTTAACGGTCATCAGCATCGTAAATCTTGCAAAAGTTTTTTATATTTTCTTTTTTTTTTTTTATGTATGTACATTTATAACACTATAATGAGTACTGCATTACCTTTCAAATTACAAAAAAAAAAAAGTAAACGCTGCTGTGAGGGTGTTTCTAATACAGCGGCTATGGGAGTGACGGTAAAGTTGACATCTTTCTCTCTTCTGACTGTCGTTATCAATCTCTCTCTGTTTTTTTCTTTTTGAAAATTGTGAAAACATTGTTGTTGAGTTTTTCTTTTGCTATTTAAGAACATGTGAACACAAAAAATATATTTAATGTATGTATGTCATTCACTGCCATAGAATTTTACCCAACTATGATGACTTTCGCTTCTGAGAAACCCAGAAATGTGAAAAGGGTCTATTGAATAAGGAAGGTGGTTTGGTTTGGAAGCTAGATATTTTACTTTATAACTTGTTAAATATAGATATTTTTCTTGAGCTTCAAACTCGTTGCCCCCATTCACTGCCATTATAAAGCTTGGATGCGTCATTAATATATCTCTGTTCATCAGAAAGAAGAAAGTCATATATACCTAGGATAGCTTGAGGGTGAGTAAAGCTTGGGATAATCTTCATTTTAAAGTGAACTAATCCTTTAATATGTTCATTCATTTTAAGTATAGTTATCAGCAACTGTCTGTGATTAAGCAAACAGTGGTCAATAATCATACACAAAGTAAGCCATACTGCCATCAACTGTGACCAATAACAGTGGTGAATTATGGTGATTAATATGATCAATTAATGAACAAATGTAAGATCTAGCAACAGAGCAAATCTGTTGGTACTTGATGCACTAGCAGATAGTTTGTATACAATAATGGACAAAATGATAGTTTTGCCATTTTAGTGTTAACTCACCAAATGCATGAATGCAGGCATCCAGCAGTAGCTCCAGGGAAGCAGCCTTCCCCAACGTAAACGACCCCATAACCTCCCGTCCGACCTGACCTCACTGGGACATCCAGCTCTCTGCCATTAGGCAGGCCACTCTCTCTCTCTCTCTCTCTCTCTCTTCTTTCCTCCTCTCTTCCACGTCTCCTCTCCTTTAAATGTGCTCAATGTGCTCAGCAGAAGAATGGTTGACTCTGTGCCTCACTGCAGAAACAAACAAAACACTGTCAATAATTTGAGAAAGAAAAAAAAGTTACAGAAATATTTTATGAAGCCTTTCACATGCTTACACCGAGGGGCTTTATAGTGAATGAACCGATGCTGTTCAGTAATCACCTCTTGCTATGAAGATTGTAAGACCAATCTTTGTCTTTTTCACACTTTCTATGAATGCAGTACAAAACAGGTCATAAAACTCTGATGTGAAGTTTAAAAAAAAAAATCTTTTTCAGCAAATCATCATCAAAACATGGTCAAGTGCGTAACCCTTAGAAAATGTTGATCATCAACCTCAGGTGGTCAAACTTAATATGATACATTTAGTTTTACATTCATTTTATATGAGAAATGCTATTTTTTCAAAAAACTAAATAATTAAAATTAAAACATAAACATTTTTATTATATTAAATATAATATATAATCACATTATAGAAATATATTATATAATTCAGAATGTATTCTAAATTAATATATCATCAACAAGGTTGTGCTTAAAAACAATAGTTGTTATTAAAAAATTATTTGGTTAGCTGCTAGCTACTACCCTTAGTAGGTTCATGTTAGTAAATAGTTTATCTAACATGTTTAATAAAGCCCACAAAAAACAAACAATCAAACAAACAAAACATGGGATTTGTAGTAATGACACCATAAAAGTGTCGTCTGTATTTCTTTACTTTGACTCTAACCCTCCTCTTCATATGACAGCAGGAGACAGGCCTGTGTTAAGGTTGAATTGTTTGACTGCTTTATTCTTCTATGAACTCCCCGTGGCAGCTATCAATATTTCATCTCTCTCGCGGGAGCACTGTTTGCATGACGCTACATCACACATCACGATTGCACACAGATGGCATGACATCATTCTGGCCCACAGAGCTGGACGTACACTACCTGATTAGAGCTTACATAACATAATAGTGTCTTAACTCATTAGTGCTTATGAACTGCTCGTGTCCACACGTAAAGGATAACTAGCCCTTCACACTGCCACTAAACCTGTCTCCTCTCTTTGGTTGTTTTGTTTTATTTTGTCTTATGTTGACTTGACTTATGTTGTGACGCGTACATCCCTTTTCCGGATGACGTGTGGTTTTTTTCCTGTGTCAATTATCTATGCAATCAAAATACAAACACTGGAAATCAGCTCCAGCCATAACAACAACAACAAATGTTCACAGAGGTTAAGCAGCTGCTTGTGATGGGAGAAGGGTCAGATTAATCTTGTGGGACCTTTAGTTGGTATCCTAATCTTTGAAGTAAAACAGTCATGTGACAAACCACGTGTGAGGTTCAATGGTAAGTGAAGTTCTTGCAATAACTCATTGCCGTTGTCTTGGAGATGGCCACTCATGATGTCATAAATAACCCCCGGTAAGTGAGGGGGTGAAAGAAAGTATGACTTCAGATGATGGAATCTACACAAAACGTGCAAAATAGCTGCGGAAACATCAGACATTTCCACCTTGATCCACATGAAATGCATTTTAAAGTACACCTGCACCCAAAAGAGATGCCTGACCACAGAGATGAAGGGACCAGAGCTGTGGTTATAAATATCTCGATCTAATTTTCACCCCTCTCATCTGTGAGTTTGAGTGCTGATGGCTGGAACCTGTCCTGACTCGCCTCATCCAGACCAGCACATACAGAGACATCAGTTACACAACCAATACATGAAGCCAAATATGAGATATTTATGACTCAAGCTATATGCAATAATAAACTACATTGCTACATGATATTGGTTATTAATTATTTAGTAGTGAATTACTATTAAACAAAAACTGATGTCAGCAAAATTTAGTTTCTACAGACTATGCTTCAGTTCATAAATTTTGATGCACATTAAGAAATTACACTCTCAAATTTCTGCAAAAGAGAACTGCATCTCTCTGTGTCATATCCTTCTTCAGCATATTTTTGCACAAGTATCCCTTAAGCTGCCAACCTGAGTCAATATTTGATTAGATTAGACTTTTTCCCGTCAGTCCTTGGCTCCTCCTCCTCTGCCTCCCGTCTTTGGCGTGGATCCACCTCTGGTTTTCATTCATCCAGCTCCTACCAGGAAAGTGGACCCCTCGGCTCAGCCTGAAGCCACTGTTCCCATCACTCCTACTCGGCCCGTTACCCTGACTCCTCCAACTTGGCTCCTCCCTCCCTTGGCTCCACCTGGGCCCATCAGACTTAAGTTACCTCACCTGCTCCATGGACTTGCGAGCCATCCACTGCGCTCCGTCTCCCCACCCCTATGGCTCCATCTGGCTCCACTCTCCCTCCGGCTCCACCTTGGCCCTCGGTCGCTCCTGCTGCACCTCATTCCACCTCGAGGGGGATGTCACTACGGCTCTGTTGCGGCCTCCGAAGACTGCGGTGTCATTTTGGGTCATCTGCTCTCCGTCTGCAGTCTGGACTCCCTTCCCCTCGGCTCTGTATCCATCCGTCCGCCCCATGACTTCGTAAAGGAGATCTCGACCATGGCTCGTCCCTCCCTCGACCCCGCAGTGGGGCATCGTCCTGGCTGGACCCTGGGTTTCTGCCAGACTCCTGCTGCTTCTGTCTCCACCCTGGCGTCGCCTACCATTTTCGCCACCTTGGACTTTTCCTTTGTCATCGTCTCTGGCTCACTATCCTCTGCCTGCTCTGCGCCCTCCTCCAGAGCCCCCACCCTCCCTCCTCAGTTGGACTGTTATGGCGCGAGGGTACGCCTTCCGGGAGGGGGGTGTAATGTCACATGTAGTTCTGTTTTGGTTTCATTTTCTCTGTGTTCTGTTTCTGTTTTGCCTGTGTTCCCTTTGCTAGTTTGTTTCCATGGTAATTAATTGAGTTTGCATGTAAGTTACTTTAATCATTACCTATCTATTTAAGTCCTGAGTTTTCCTAAGTTCTTTGTACTGTATTATTTATGTTACGTGGTTGGGTTACCTGTTCCCTTTTTCTGTGTTTCCTGTGCCGTTTAGATTCATTAAAGGACTGCTTGCTCTGATAATCTTGGTAGTAGTGCGCTTTATACCAGCCATCTGCATTACATCCTGCACTACACATATTTTTCTCCAATTAAATGCTTTCTAGAATGAGAATTCTCCCGCCCCATATTACCACCTGCCTTTTACTAGTTTGTAACAAATTATGTTTATGACCATGAAGAAACTAAAGCCTACTAACCTTTTTTAAAAAAAGAAAAAAGAAAAAAAAAAGGGCACAAAATACCCAATATGTCCCATCCAAATTTTTGATTTCAATAGGAAACACATCAACACAGGAAAGAATAATGTGGTCATCAAGTTATTTAATGCTCTCTTTAAATGTAAAAAAAGCTGGAATGCTACTTTTACTAGCACAAGACTGGAATAAACTGCCACAGATGAAGACCCAAAAACCATTTAATATTCTCATAAATGCAGAAGCACTGAAGAAGCTCTCAAATATCAGAGAGCGAGAGAATTACTCATTGAGAAAACACAAGGACTCAGAACTTGAATGTGATGAATATGATGATGTCAACGGCATACAGAGTGAGCACAGATCAGAGATGCTTTTAGAAATCTCATGTAAGAACCAAAGAGCCAAAGACTCACGTTTCCTTTATTCACTTACCCTAAATCTTCACACTAAGGACAGCGGTGCAAATCTGAAGGGTCAAGCATAACTTCCAAAAGCTGCTGTGGTTTATAAGGAATAGAGGACTCCTCTCTAGCAGAACAGACTGCGATCAGCTGACTGACACTATCCCACTGTCCTCCACGCCTGTTTGTAAACACCAACGCACATCAGACAGCCATATGACAGAACATCACAGCCAATCAGAGTGACAGAAGGGCTCAGAACATTAACGGGACAAGATGAATACAAATGCGAAAGAGTGAGAAAGAGATAATGAGAAAGAGAGAGTGAAGATGAGATCTGAGAACTGAGATAGAAGAGACAAAATGAATAAAAAGCGAAAAGAGAACAAGAAAACGAAAAACAAAAAAATTGTGTTCTTTAATATTACAGCACTGGGACAATTTGGATGGCTCTTTTTGTCACTTCGATACATAGAAGACAGAAAACAGAAAACATAGAAAAGTGAAAAAAAAAAAAATATGATGTGAAAAGAGGTAGGACAAGGAGGACTGAATGTCTGGGTAAAAAGCAGATACAGCAGATGTCTGTGTCTCTGGCAGCCAGAGAGAAACAGCTGCCCTCTACATCTGTGTGTGTGTAGTGAGATGAAGTCATTGGGTTCTCAGTGAAATGGACTGCAGCTGTTCAAAGCCCAGACTCCTCCCACTGACCCTCAAGGTCACAGAAGTCAAGCATATCAATATTTCTATTTATGCCTTATTATGCCCCTATTATGCTATTTTAAAGGGGCGGTCTAATGCTATTTCATGTATTCTGACTTATTTACACTGTTAAAGAGTTGGATTCTCATGCTAAACATGGCCAAAGTTTCAAAACACGAATTGGATGTATAATATGTATTTCTATGCCAAAAATACTCTTCCGATTCCTTACAAACTTTGCACTTTTTTTAGAGTATGGCCCTTTATTATGTAATAAAGGGCGGAATTCCTTGTACGGGCACTTCACCCGGAAGAGCACGCGCGCACACATCGACCAGAGCGAGAGAGCAAGAGCACGCCCATCAACATGCTTCGTTCGGCTTTACGGAAGTCGTCGGCAGCGCTGCACAGGACTTACTCGAGAAAGATTTGTCACTTTGTTTTTGTTTTCACGCATTACATTGATGCGCTCTCGATATTTGTCATTAAAATAACCATAGAAGCCACCTTAAATTAACTATCAAAATAAGGATAAGTGGTGTCTGATAGTTGTAATCACTGTTTTATTGGTTAAAATTAATGGAGAATATCTCGTGTTTTTCCGTGGCTGCTCAGGCCCTCAGGATCGACGCTTATGGTTTTATAAACAGGGCACAGTTCTATGCTGGATTTACAGACCATTTGAAACTGAAAGATGGAGCGGTCACAGCGGTAATGATCCCGGTCATGAGTCGGAACCGCAGGTGGTGAGTAAAACTGCATCAAATGTCTGTTTTGTTGGCAATAGGCGCCTAAGTGCATATAATGTAAACAACACAAACATAGTGGATTCATAAATTCATTATTCATCATTCACTATACGCTATTTTCATTATAGTGATTCAAAAGTTATCTATGGATGATGCGATGGTGTATTGTGTGTGTTTAAATACAATTGTTTAGCTGACCATTGATAGCTTGCAGGCGATCGCTACGCAAAAGCTGCGCGAGTTTGTGACAGCTCGTCACTCTTTAGCTCCTCTCACACGGCACGCCTTCAGGTGGTCGGCTGTTTTCGGAAAGACTCAGTACAGCGTATGTATCTTTTATAAATATGATAAAACTAAAGACTTTTCGGAGATATGAAGGATGCACTACTACTCTATAGGTACTCAAGATTTACATGAGATTGGCAAAAACTGTGTGTGATACCCCCCCTTTAAAGGTTCTTAATTTTGTTTTGGAGGTCTCCTACAATAGGTTTACATGCATCCAAGGTCAAAACACCTTTTACTTCTCAAAGAGTCTGAAAACGGTTCGTTCGAAGATTCAGTCTCTCTAAAGCCCTCCTTTCCGCGAGTCCACTCTTCTCTGATTGGTCAGATGGCAAAGTCTGTTGTAGGGATGCAACAAAATTGTGGCCGCCGAAAATTATTGGCCGAAAATGGCATTTTTGGTTTTTGGTCGAGAGAGAAAAATGGCTGAAAATATATGCCGCCCCGCCCCTCAGTGTTCAGCGCTCAGGTTTCACTCTCGCTCTAGCCGTTATTACTGCACGGTGACGCTCCGTTCAATATTCCACTCTATGCGAGTGTGGAGCTCAGTTGCTCACAAGCCCATGCGAACGTTCCACTCATGTACCGGTCATTCTCATCGGAAAAGCAAAGTCTGCTCAAATAATATGAAATTTCATGAAAGTTCTATGTAGTAGCCTAGTACACTTGTTTCTGTTTGCAATAGCCCTGCTGTGCTGTGGTGTGGTAAAGCCAGGCTGGGCAACGCTGATTAAATGGCACTACCCTCTCGTTCACTGATCCACTCACCGCTATGCTCTGCTCACATGCTCTGATGATAATAGCTTTATAGGACTATACATTCTTTGTATAACTGGTCAAAAAATAAATCTGTTAAATCTGATTAGTTGCATAGCACTGAATAAAGAATAATATAGTGATATTTAGCCTAATATATATTTTCTGTCCAATTTTAGCGTTACTTTCAATAAAAGTGTGGTTATTTTATGGGCTTGTATTTTTTAAATACAATATCATTAAAATGATTACATTTCATAAAAAGTCTAATATTAATACAATTATACAAAAAAAGCTAATTTAAAATAATAAATAAATAATTTTTTTAAGCATTTTTGGTTTTGGCCCAGAATTTTCATTTTGGTGCATCCCTAGTCTGTTGTGATTGGAAAACAAAACGCCTATTACCATATCTTAATTTCAGCTCCAGAGGCCTCTTTAGCATTTGATACACAGTGATATGAAAAGGGACTATGGCGTCAGTTTTTCCGTATCAATTTCAGCACGTGTCCTCATCCTTTTGAAGTGCAAGCAAAGTAAATTTGCAGCGCTAAAAATAGTTCACCTCGACATGTCAACACAAACCAAACTCTTCCAGGCCTCGGCTACAGCAGTGTTTGAGGGAGGGTCAAAGTTACAATGTTACGTATGTATGTAACAGAAAAGTAAGATGGAATTGCTTACTTTTTTGGCAGTTCAGAATCAGTTCTTTCTTTTAGGAGACAATACGTTTACATGTGCACCAATAATGTGATTATTTCTCATAAACAGAGTAAGGTCTTAATCGCAGTAAAATATTCACATGACACGAGCAGGACTCTTCTCTCCAGTTTACATGCAATTATCATTACTCTGATTTTTCGCTATTAGTATAGTTTGTATTTCGCACTCAGATACAGTAAGCATGTTACCAGCTATTGTTTTAATCTACTCTTATCAAATTCAAAATACATTTTTATGGACGTACTGGATATTATTAGGTGCCGTGATAAACATCAAAATCTTTGCGCCGTCGCATCATTGTTCTTCGCGTCGTCTGGATGAAGATATGGATCAAAAGAGTTGTGTTGACAGAGTTTAGCGATTTTTAGAATAATGTCATGGAGTTTATTCGTGAAGTTGTGTAAACAGCATTACTACGATTATGAGCTTAATCGCATTCATTTGATTGAAGTATTGCGTTTACATGAGGTAAAGTTTAATCGCAATAGTGCCAAAATCCCATTATAGTCACATTATGAGGATGCATTTAAACGCAATCAATATCTTTATTTGTCATGCACTTTGATCTAAAACTAAAATATATACAGACCTTATACACACACACAAACAGCAATATATTACAAACTACATGAAAGGTCATATTTGAAAAAGGCATAATAGGATTAGTTCACTTTAAAATGACACAATGTCAGTTACGCTTTTTTCGTAAGTTGAATAAAGAAGGTGGTATTTTACTTTATAACTTGTTAAATATGAGTATTTTTCTTACACAAACACATCACTTTATTAACCCCCCGGAGCCGTGTCGGAGTATGTTTATGATAGATGAAAGATAGATAGATTCTTCAGTTTCATACTCGTTGGTCCCATTCACTGCTATTATAAAGCTTGGATGTGTAAGGATATTTATTAATATTACTCCCACCATGGTGTTCATCAGAAAGAAGAAAGTCATATACACCTAGGATGGCTTGAGGGTAAGCTTGGGATAATTTTCATTTTAAAGTGAACTTATCCTTTAAGACTGATGGAGGCCATTTAACCTCAATGCAGGCATTTCTTTTACAAACAGCATTAATTCTGTATTTTTGCCCCTTTTACGATTTATTTTTATAGTACAGAAGAAAAATAACAAGTAATCATAGAGAGAAAGTTACAGAAATTCCAGAAAGTTTCCAAATTTCTGAACAATTATAACTTACATGTACATTATTCAATATGTTGTATGAATTGCCAGGAATATTCATTGTAAATTTTCAAGGTGGCAACCATACCATGTTTTACAATAAGGCTGAAAGTATATCCAAGACTGCTCCTTTGTCCCATATATAATCACAAATAACAAAAAGATACAAAAACCAATCATTAAAAACAGATGCAGCATTTGATTACAACGAGTACCTCATTTGAATATTAACAATCACTGGCTGAGTTACAGTAAGTAAACCTGGGTGAATGGACCAAATGAAATCTTTGAAATGATTACTTTCCTGTCATTGTGACTCCTGTTTAAATATATTTAAGCCAGTTCTGTGGTGCATTGAAATGCACCTTTTAGTGGTATAATGCTGCTTTTGGGTCTCCAGTTTTGTGTGCAGTCAAAAGTTTTTGATCAGTAAGTTTTTATAATGTTTTTAAAAGAAGTCCCTTACGTTCATCAAGGCTGTATTTATTTGATTAAAACAGAAGATACAGAATACAGAAAAACAGTGATATATTTTAAATACAGTATATTTAAATGTATTCCTGTTTTCAGCATCATTACTCCAGTCTTCAGTGTCAAATGATCCTTCAGAAAAGATTCTAATATGCTGATTTGCTGCTCAAGTCACATTTCTTATTTTCTTCAAACATTTAAAAGTAAAGAGTATATCACGAGAATTAATGACAAATTCATTTGGATTTAATCCGGGTCTAGACCTCTGTCTGTAATTTGGTTAGCACTGGTTTAAAGAAAGAAATGGACTTGGACTAATAGTCATTTGACCTCCTTTTACAGTATATATTGTAACAATTACATTTTGAATTGCTTTAAAACTTAATAAAATGTTTTTATCTATATTTTTGTGGGCTGTTTGTCAAGTTTATTTCAAATGTAGAGTGCCCTTACAAAACCTTTACTGACCTGACAAACACAAAAAGAATTTGATTCGTCTCTCTTCTCTGACATCAGTGTGATCAGTAATATTCAGTAAGACATTTTGATGTTCCAGAACTGTCACACATTATACTCACACATTTAGTGCTTTCTCAGAGTTTCCACTGCTAATACAGACAACAAAGACCGAACACGCATAGATGCACGCAAACAAGCACATTCACACACGCAGAAAGAAAGCTCTCATGCACACATACACAAAGACACACACCCATCTTGCTCAAATGAACCATTCACACAATGCCAGAGACCTGCAATCAGTAAATGAGTTACCTCTCCACAACCTCATTATCAAACGGTCATCTAAAGCTTCAGCCCACAGAGACAACAGCCGATTATCTCTGACAGTCGCTCTATAAAGCCTGATTTACTACAGATAAACCCAGTAAACCCAAAACACAACACCACCAGCAGCTCCAAATCAAATCAGGGTCCCAACCTGTGTACTTTTGAGATTTACATCTTTCAGTCAAATTTTGAACCGCGAATCATCCTGTCAGTACATTAATTATAAGGTTTTGAATAGATGAAGATAAGAAGGTAGCAGTGTTTGCAAAGCTACTTTGAAACTCGACTTCCCAAACTACAAGCTACTCATAATTTAAAGTAGTTAAAAGGACAGTTCACCCAAAAGTGATAATTCTGTCATCATTTACTCTTGAGTCTTGAATGTCGATAACAAAACACTTTTGGTTACCATTGTCTGAAACATTTCTGATAATATTTTATGTTCCACAGAGAAAATAAAGTCATACTGGCTTAGAACAACATGAGGGTGAGTAAATAATAAACAGAACTGTCCCTTCAAACAACAGTAAAAAAAATTAGCCTTTTAGCTACACATGCTACAAACAAAATGTCCGCTAACTATGCAGAAACTATTTAAGGATGCAATATGAGGTCTTTTTTTTTTTTTTTTTTACAACCACAGCAGTATTTATCTGACAAAAAGAGTGGGGATTTCAATTAGAGTGACAGCATTAAACTGTGAACTAGTAAAACTAACAAAATTTAGGATATAGCATACTTGATTATTGCCTCAGCTTGTTCATTTTCAATGTGATATTTAATCATGCTCCACTGCTACTTGTTGGAAAAAGTAGCTTGTTACTGGAAAAGCTAGACATTTATTTTTTACATCTAGGAATTTGAAAGAAGCTTTTATTCAAAGAGACATACATTGCATATACATTCATCTGAACTCAATCATAACCATGACCTTGGTGTTGCTAGCGCAGTACTCTATTGTTTGAGCTACAGGAACGCTACAAATAGACTAGTCTGAAACAAGTGTAACTACTTTCATGCTACTAAAAAAGGTAGTATCCTACTTTTAGTCAGGTACTCTCTAGCACTGGAAGGTACAGCATTCATGCTTACAACTTAAAAAGGAACAACACTGACAACCTTTTGACAACTTTGGGTTAAGTCTCTTTCTGAAACAGAGCTGCTAACATCCTGCCACACGCTGCAAAGGGACCAAGCAGGAACTAGAGTCTGTGTGAAATTGTCATATGAAAACGCTAAAACAAAGTAATTATCCAGAGGAACAAAAGATGTGTATAATTCATAAAGCAGTGCCTGTCACTTGTTCCGCACACTGAGCTGAAACTTCCCCAACACCATCCATTTTTAAAGAGCCCTGCTGATGTTAACCCACTTAAAAGTTAATGTAAAATCAGAACATGACTGGTCCATTTTGACATCTCTTTAAGATAGGAGGACGATCTGACCTGATGAGGAACTAGACAAGCTCAGATATTTCATGACACATTTGAAAAGTACCAAAATTATAACCCAGTCTAAAGTCTGGAATGCATCTGGCCTTCGCAACTGCTTTCCCTCACAATCCAAAATCTGGATAAAAGGGAGGAATCTGTTACTGAATATATAGCTTTTGGTAATTGCAGCACATGGACAGATGGGTTATAAAATACAGTAGTACAATGCAACCAAAATTTAAGATTGATAAGATCAATGATGATTAAGATCAATGATGGCAAATATAGCGTTTTCCTGTTTTCTCATCTTAGAAACTGGGGACCGTAGTGGGTTTTGGATGGTCCCAATTTGAGAGATTTATATATATATATATAAATGTATGTCTAGGGCTCTCAGAGTTTACTGTACAATATTTTGAACAATATTTATTATTTAAAAAAGCACTACAAATACATTTGAATTGAATTCTTTCTCTGGCTTAAAAATGTAAATGCAATGAAAAGATTAACTGTTTACAACTAAAACTTTTTACTAACATTATATATGCAGAGAGAAAGGGGAAGTGAATAGTTCTGTAATAATGAGACAGCGATTATCATGAGTTAGATCTCTGGTCCCCAATATTGTGAAATTCTGCGAGAAGGTCTGCGAACACCATGTGGCACTAGAGAATGTGAGAAATATTCATTCTCTCTGCCTCTGCCTCTCTCTCTCTCTCCCACAGTTCACTGATGCAGATGAAGGGATTGTTTGTCTAAAAGGCGAATGGACTTCCTTCTATTCTGGCCTTTTTCCTGTCTGTGTAGCAGGCGTCCCTGTGCCAGGCTAAAAATACTCCCAAACACACCGTAAACTGAAGCCCGGCACACAGGAACCCCGTCACAATACACTCACGGGAGGGGTGGTGGTGACCACCAATCTGTCCTTTTGTGTGCGAAAGGGAGTGCGAGGGAAAGAAAAAGATTATGAGCGAGAGACAATAGTCAGGAGTGTTATCATTACTGTCTTTCTTTCTCCTCGCCACTGAGGGTTAAATAAAGGCAGGTTGTTTTTTCCAGTCAGTGGCTTTTGAACAGGATGTCATAGACACACAGTGGATCTGCGTCACGTGGTTTCCGCCTCCCCAAAAATAATCAAACCCAAGTAACTATAGCTTCAATAAACAGCCTGACCTTGATCTGATCTCAATTGAGAGTGATAAAACAATTGGGAATACATCAAACTCTCAGCCTGAACAAAAGCGAGGGACATTAACTGTGTGGTCAAACAATGGACAACCCCAATTCTCTATTCTCTCTTTTGTTTCAAAGGCCCACTATTCAAATGAGTGCCAGATATATTTAATATGACTACAACGTACAAAAATTCTGAGCCTATTTTTCCAGCTTCCATTCTTTGAGGGGACGAGCCCCTCTGGTTACCATAGTGAGGAGAATTTATTCAAAGACAATAGGACTTCCCACCCAGCAGGCTGTCATTCAATTGCCGGTATTTACGGGCAGGAATTACTCGCAGTTAAGATCACCCACCCTGAAGCCCGTCAAGTATGCCCTGCGAATGCTTACATTTTCCCATCTCTCCATTTGGCCTGTTTTAGTGGGTACGAGCTCTTCGATCTGTCTGTGGTTTGTGTACGCAACAGAACAGGGGTGAAGACAAGTTTCAGAACGGAAGAGCTTTGCACAAGTAATGGCTTGGTAACACTAAACATGCAACTGAATTTAACTCGAGTTTCAGGTGAGTCTTGCAGAACCACTGAATGATCAAATCTCTTACCTCAAGACTGAAATACAGTGAGATACATTTATAACTCTCAGCTGTGTTCAGGACCAGGGTGGATCATTAAATGAAATTAAACATTTTGATGAAAGAATTTAAGAACCCCTTCTCAGCTCATGTGGATTTACAATTTAGGCACTTTTACAAAACGTAAGATAGTGGTATCAGATCGTAGCATGGTGCTTTGACATAGATACAAAGGTACTGAAAGGTTATTTATATAGTACTTCAAAGAATATGTCCAAAAAACACAATTTTACACTGGAGCATGTCTTTCTCACAACATCTTTTCTCAGAATTTTCTCCTGAGAAATAGACTCTAGAAGAGATATATAAAATTACTGGAGGTTTATAAAAGTGCTGTATCAACACTGTCTCAACACCTGCAAGGTACAGAAGATGTCTCATCAAATTCATCCAAAACCACATGATTTGATATTATAAACCACATACATTTTACCACTCAATACTCTGACTCGTATGTTGCTGTTTTTATTTTACCTATGGAACAGGAGAAACATTTGGGACAAAGTTGATACATATCTGAGAACTTCAGTATTTTATTAATGCTATGAATAAGCAACTTAAAATTTGGTAGTACAATAGAGGGCCGACATTTTTTGTTAGTGAGCTTTTTTTATGTAACTGAATTCCAGCATTAACATCAATATTCTGGCAGAACACAACACTGATTTCACATCATCAACGAATCTTCATCATCATATGACAAAGTGGGCCACCCTTGTCCTTCCTCTTTCTCTTTCTTTCTAAGCGTGCATGTGCATTGTGTGTGTGAGTGTGACACTAGCAGCTGTTTTTCTGTCCTCCTTCCTGTTCATTCAAAGGGGATGCAGACCATCTTGTTTCGTCTCCTCAAGCCTAAAAAAGAACCGGCTAAACACAAACAATGAGCACATATCCTGCTCCGCCAACACAGTTTGTTTCACACTCTATCAGTGTTTGTTTTAAACAACTATGTGAACGTTAGCATTGGGCTATTGTTGCTGATGTGTGCTGTGTCAGTAGACAAGAACAAAACGACTGAAATCTCTTCATAAAGTACTGACATTCCATCACCCTGAAATGACTGAATTATTAAGTTTAAGACTGAACTATTAAGTTTATAGCCTCTTTTAATGATTGGTATGTGGCTGAGGTTTGTGTCACATGAAAAGCATTGGAAGATTTCAGGTCATATCTCTGATGAAACCATGAGGCTCTTGTCTAAGAATCCCATTTACCAAACATTTACTTGGATTTCAAAGAAATATTCTTAGAAATTCCTTGAAACGTCCAAGTGAAATGTTGAACTGCTCACAGCCAGACTGTTTTGTTCTGTAATCATGACTAACACATTTATCCAGGCTTCACACTTACAAAACACTTCCATGTAACTTTTCTCAAATGCTATGAAAGTCTTGGGTAATATTACACGGTGTAAAGTCTTTTGATAAAAACTTCACTTGTGTCTTTACGATGAGGTAGCTCGTGTTTAGGCCGTGTGACATTTTGAGACTCTAATGAAAGCAGTAGCTAATGTGTGATTGAGTGAATTCATGCATGCTGTTTGAATATGAGGAAATGTTACAGTTGCACTTTGCATAAATAAAGCACTGCATTATGCTTGTACAACATGACATAGACGGTAACGTTTGACTGAATCGAGGACAGCTGAAATAGAGCTACTGAAAGACTGATCCAGGATAAGGGATCAAACGGTTTCTGATGTGAGGTCAGCAAGACAGAAAAGGCTTTTGATGGGAGTTAAGTGCTTTTAGCTGTAACTCACTGCCATCCGGTTCAATTGTAGAAAGTGTGTGAATTTTGGTACCTCATTTCTAGTTAGAAAGAGGAAGCCTATAGAGTGGAATATTGAGGAAATCAAAATTGACCCTATTTCCTTGTATTGTGAATGTTCACTGGTGCATGTTGTTCCAGATAAATAGAAAAGTTCTTTTGTCAATCGCTTTAATCAAAAATATAACCTACCCCTTCATAGAAACTATTTTCCTTTTTCCGCTGACATAATGCAGGTCGTGTGGGCTATTGGATAATGTTAACTAATAGCCAAATAGCAATTAAAGCACTGTTTTAGCAAGCGAGCATATGGTCTGGTTCTATTCTGGTACATAAAGTAACATTTAAACAGTTTTTTAAACATTGCACTAACTTAAACCAATAAAAGAAGGGTTTTTATTAAATTAATCTCTAAATGGACTAAAATGTGTGTTTACATTTAGTAGAAAACAGCCACTGTCAGGTCACTCTAAAACATATTGGCTGTATCAGCAAAAGAAAAACTTTGAATGTCATTATACTTTTGCAAAGCTAGTCCAGAATCACTCTGATATGGACAGAACGCAGACATGCGAGCACATACGCAGCAGGGCACAAACACACATCAACACTCTTGTTCTATAAATAGCCTGCCATTTTACTGGAAACAGGAGCTATGGCTCACAATCACACTGCAAATAACACTGATAAGTGCGACGGTATAGAGATAGACAGAGTCCATTGGCAGGTAAAAAAAAAAAAAATGAGACCATCCATGTTACAGACACCTGCCTGCACTCGCTGTCAGAGACTCTGTGTAACTGCAGAAACAACAGTTCTGTCAATGAGTGTGTGTGTTCAGCGCTTGTGTGTTAACAGAGCTTAAATATTACTATTGGCTGATCCAACCCACAGATTATTACCACACTGAGCAAAGGGATGAAAAAAACAAAAATAAGATTCCTTTAAAGGACAGAGGAGGGTTTTTATTCACACCTTCATTACCAAGCATCTAAATACTGATAAACATGAGATTTCTATTGTTTTTATATACAATATTTATAATAACTTTTTATTATAATTGTTTACTGTATTTAATGACATAAAAAAAACAATTTACTTTATCATTTAGACCTTTGAGTCCCTGGATTTCACCAAAGAGAGGTTCTGTCGGATTTAGTTGAATTCGGCTCATTTTGTCCCCAAACAAGTTTTGCTTATTTGTGACCCAAGACCACAAAACCAGTCATAGGGGTCAATTTTTTGAAATTGAGATTTATATATCATCTGAAAGCTGAATAAATAAACTTTCCATTGATGTATGGTTTGTTAGGATAGGATGATATTTGGTCGAGATACAACTATTGTAGTCTGAGGGTGCAAAAAAATCAAAATATTTAGAAAATCACCTTTAAAGTTGTCCAAATGAAGTCCATAGCAATGCATATCCACTCACAAAAATACATTTTTGATATATTTACGGTAGGAAATTTACTAAATATCTTCATGGAACATGATCTTTACTTAATATCCTAATGATTTTTGGCATAAAAGAAAAATCGATAATTTTGACCCATACAATGTATTGTTGGCTATTGCTGCAAATATACCTGTGGGACTTATGACTGGTTTTGTGGTCCAGGGTCACATTTGTCAAATGTCATTTACAGAGACACTAGACCTGTAGCCAACTCTAAATTAGGCCCTTACAAGCAACAGGTTAAAAACCACAGGTTAATGCTGGGATATACATGACCTATTCTCAGCAGTTTGCTTCATGGAAAACTTGATGAAACGATGACTGTGATTTTTCCATTAATGCATTAGTGTGAAACACGGACATGGTTAATAAAACCAGTGAGAATGAGCTACTGAGATCAACCGAAAGAGAGAAAGCATGTGTGCATGTGTTTGAAAGAAAGAGTCAGTGTGTGTCTATGTGTGCGAGTGAGATTCAGAGGGAACGTAGATGTCCTTGGGCCACGATCGTCCCTGTGACTTATGAACAAAAGTTGAAACTACTACAACATTTGCAATACAACATCTAAGCAGACTGCAATGTGAAGTTGTGAACTGACTACAGTCAGTATTATGTTAATTCTCTCTCACACAGACGCAGACACACATATATATTGTACAATGACAAAAATGACTCAACTATAATAATTTTAAGTTCAGGTTACCCTAGTGCTATGCAGAAAATTGTGTGTATATGATAATACACATCCATAAATTCAAATAAATGTGTTTTAAGGAGCTACACTCACACAGACATGTTTATATATGCTAATTATTATTAGTACAGACTAACACAAACTGTAATAACCCTAAAAGAAATCATTTTTAGAAAAAAGTACAAAATTAATAGACATTTTAATATATATATACAATTTTAGAATATAGAAAAATATGACCTCATCCCCAAAGCTAAAACAAAACAACATACACACAATCTAACAATTTTAAATACACGCATTGACAAAATCACACCTGTGTACTCTCTGCAAAACATGATGATCAGACTGACCTACTATCTTACTGCACTGACCATCAGGACTGACCAATGAATATCAAGGTTTCGCTCACTGGCTTGTATACTATTATCACACAAACACACTGCACAAGAGACAACACAACACGATACACCACAAGAAAAGTTTGCGACCTTGGAATTCCTCTGTCAAATCTCTCCGACTGCAACATGTTTGCGCTGAGAGTGTAAAGTGTCCTTCTGTAACTCTTCAGATGATCACAATAACACCATCTGACTACAGACCACACACATTTCAATGTGTAAACTGCACAATCAAACCAACATGTCAAAGTTTATCTTCAGTTTGTGTATAACCACTGAACCACTGGCTTTAAATACGAATGACAGTCTGTAATGTGATGAAAAGAAAGAGATCTTACCTGCCAGTGGAAATCACTGGAGCTCTTTTGACTCAGCATAGGTGTGAATCATGCAGCATAGGTCTCTGCAAGTCCATGCCTCCCTTATGAAGAAAGAAAGACAGAAAGAGCACACTGCATGTCAGATGCACTGTTCAGTGAGATCAAAGCGCACACAATCAACAACAGTGTGGTGTGCAAGAGCCAAGCATGTGATACTGACCCCACACAGATGCATGCTGCCTCTCTCCTCCCTTCGCTTTCTCTGGCCCTCCCCTTCACTTCCACTCCTCTTTCACTCAGTCCCACCCCTCACTTCCCTTCGCTCTGTCTCTTTTCGCTCCATCAAACAATCATTCTGTACCTTTCTTCCCGCTCCACTTCTCTCTCTCTCTCTCTCTCTCTCTCTTTCTCACACACACACACACACACAGTTCTAGTGTATTAACAATAACAAGCAGCAGAAAGCATCCTTGCTGGATTGTCCTTCAGCTTATCTTGGCAAATAATAATCATCAGTTTAAAAAAGAAGTACTATACACTGTACGATGTGTATACATTTATTCACGATATGATGGTACGATGGTAGAAATACCAATACCAATAGACCTATAATATGTATAAATTTCATACATACTATATGCATTGGTATTGGTATTTGTACCTTCATATTTATGTGGTACTTCAGATAATACCATGGTATTACTATGTGCAAAATGAGTAAAGGTTGGTTTATTTATATCAGGGTCATAATCCTGATATCTGTGGACATAATACTTATTTTATGATCCATTACAATGTAAGCCTAGCAACAAAACCAACATCACAATATCACAGTAATATAAAAGCTTAAGTATGTAACATTTTTGGTGGTAAAATACTTTATCCTATCACAGATTAATATACAGTGACAACTGTAAGTGAGCCGTTCATAAGTTATAGTTCAAAAACTATAAACATGTATTTTTTGCGCTGCAAAATTTTCCCTTTATTTTAGCGACCTGCCTTAGTTGACACAGACCAATGGCATAGATTGGGGGCGTGGTTATATGTTTGTTCGACCAATGGCAGATGGGGGGCATATTCTAGGAAATAGTGTTTATATTTCCAGTTCCTAATCAAGCAGAAATCACATAGCCTACTTGGAATACACATACGCATTCCAAATTCCTAAACAACACCAATTCGCCTCTCTTCGTCTATTAAACCTTTGACAAAATCACACCGGAACATTCAAATTTGGGTTTGCGCTGCTGCTGACCCAGAGAAAGCAGTTCGCTATCTAAATATGTAACCGTTTCACAGTCTTTTCAACAACACACCGCATCATTATTTCTGTACAAACAGTGGAGGATGCAGAAATTTGATGATGGGTGGGCATCTAAAAGTGTGGGTGGGGCCTGAATAATCAGCATTACCCAATGTTTTTCAGTCGGCTTAATTAAAAAAAAAAAAAAAGACGGACTGGTCCCTGCGCAGGAGGCACTCGCTCAGAAAGAAATGTTCCAGTTTATAGTTTCGTTTGATGTCAAGTGTGAACAGCCTCAAATAGTTGTGGCGCATCATGTCAAAAAATGCTCCCGGTGCAGATATGTTGGATGGATTTATTATTATTAGCGAGATGCTCGCAGTCGCTCAGAGTGTTGCCTACTTAACTGCTTACTCATGACACATAGCAACACAGCTAAAAGTATTCCTCATATATCGGACCTTTTATTGTCTATTGTCTTTCATAGTCTACTTCTACCTGTTGAGGCATGCGTTCACAAGCCCCCACAGTCCGTATGAGCTGCAGCGACACACAGAAGTTCCGCTAGGTGCCATGTGTCTCAGAAACTACATACTTCACCTTCACAGTGCATCAAATGTGAGCGGCCGCCACGTGAAAAAATTAAAACTAAAACAAAGCGGGAACAAGAGATCCAAGCCGAGTTCTGATAACAACTATATCACGAAGAGAAATTACAATGTATGAGTCCTGACTGTATGGACAACCTGCCATTGCTAATACAGTACATGTGGCTTATTACATTCCAGAAAACCCTTGCTCACAAATATAGGCTACACTACCGTTCAAAAGTTTGGGATCGTTTTTTTTAAAGAAGTTCATCTGCTCACCAAGGCTGCATTTATTTAATAGAAAATACAGTAACAGTAATGTTGTGAAATATTATTACAATTTAAAGCAGTGGTCGCCAACCCGTCGATCGCGATCGACCGGTCGATCTTTATCACTGTTCCAGTAGCTCGCGAAAACAACAGAAATATGAGTACAAAAATACATTACATTTCTCCAGTCTTTGTACTGTATTTATTTTTCTGTTATTTTCGGGAGCTACTGGGACAGTGATAAAGGTAAATAGCCCACATCATGTCCGAGTCTGTAAACGGCCGTAAACAAGAGGCCAGAGACGCTGAAGACGGACGCAAAGAGGAGAAAATTCAGTAGCAGGCAGAGCAGCTCACTGTTCACGATGCTCGAAATATAGGAAGGAAATATAAATACACACAAAAATTGAATTGGGGGTGAGGGCTTATATGAATGCATCTCTAAAAGGAATTAACTAGGCTAGTAGATCTTGTCTTTCATAAAGGTCGAGGTCAGGGATCTTGGGCTTAAAAAGGTTGGTGACCACTGATTTAAAGTAACTGTTTTCTATTTAAAAATATTTTAAAATGTAATTTATTCTTGTGTTGGCAATTACTCCAGTCTTCAGTGTCACATGATCCTTCAGAAATCATTCTAATATGCCGATTTGGTGCTCAAGAAACATTTATTGTGTACAATTGTACAAAATGTTTGTGTACAATTGTGTACACATTTTTTTTCAGGATTCTTTGTTGAATAGAAAGTTCAAAAGAATAGCGTTTATTTGAAATATAATCTTTTGTAACATTATAAATGTCTTTACTGTCACTTTTGATCGATTTAATGCATCCTTGCTGAATAAAAGTATTAATTTCTTTTAAAAAATTTTTTTAAAAAATTCTTACTGACCCAAACTTTTGAACGGTAGTGTATAATGCTACAAAAGCTTTGTATTTCAGATAAATGCTGTTCTTTTGAACTTTCTATTCATCAAGGAATCCTGAAAAAAAAAGTACATGTGTTTTCAAATCAGAAATGTTTCTTAAGCAGCAAATCAGCATATTAGAATGATTTCTGAAAGATCATGAGACACTGAAGACTGGAGTAATGCTGAAAATTCAGCTTTGTCATCACAGGAATAAATTACTTTGTGAATATTACTGTTTTTACTGTATTTTTAATTATATAAATGCAGCCTTGGTGAGCAAATGAAACTTCTTTTAAAAACACTAAAAATCATACCGATCCCAAACTTTTGAATGGTAGTGTAGTTTACCTAAAAAAATGAAAATTCTGTCATCATTTACTCCCCTTCAAGTTGTTCCAAACCTGTATATATATTTCTTTTGTTCTGCTGAACACAAAGGAACATATTTGGAAGAATGTTTGTAACCAAGCAGATCTCGCCCCTATTGACTGCCATAGTATTTTTTTCCTGATGTCTGTTCTGTCGATTTTAAATTTAAGATGTTGATAATGTTGTTGTAATTCGAATTATCTGTTAGTTGTCTTTCAAAAGACAAAACTGTCAAGTTGTTAGGGCACCCTGTCATCTTTGTCTATGCATTTCTTTCTTAAATGTGTCATAGATAGGGGTGTAGCCATTTTTGTAGTAACATAAAAAGGGACGCTGCTAGTTGGAATCCAGATATTGGCTCGAAGAAGAACATAACATACTGGCGTGATGTAAGAGACGAATTAGCATATTCTTATTAATATTAGGATAGAGTCCGAATGCATGACGAAACAAATCAAATTTAACCCCTTAAGCCCGAAGTGTCCCGGCGGGACACCACCCCCCGCAAACAAAATCATAATCAAATTACTAAGCAACCACTGACAGGAATAACACAGTATAGGTATCATTTTAAAGCTTAGAAGAGAAGCTTTATAATGCATCCAACTATTTTGTTCAACACCTAACAAGTGCTGAGTCATCACTTTAAAACGGAGTGTACCGCCCGCGGGCACCACCTAGCTTCAAAAAAAAGAATCATCATATTTTTCAAAACTCCTGCCTTGATCATCAAAAAATAGCTGTCATTTGAAATCTTAGAGTCTGAACTTTACAATGAATGTAGCTACTTTGATTAACTCCTGAGTACTGCTGAGATATTTACTGAAAAATAATTTTCAAAAACTTTTTTGTACTATATACATGATCATGTGTTATATGTCATTTGAAAGGTCTCATGGAATACAACAAGCATAATTGTAATAACTAAAATGTAGCTTACACGTGGCACTTTAGCTTATAATTCATGAAACATGCATATTGTAGAAAATGGCACATCATTACTTACAGTGGATGCTCCCGATTGAAATGAGTCCAAGATAAACATAATTCCATTCGTCAATCACGAGTTACCCCACGTGAAAGAATGATTTTAAAAATGGCCATCATGGGGCGCCAATTGCTAAACAAAAAGGCTACCTTTGTTCCAAATGCTGTAACTTTTGATTTCTTTATGCGATCACCACAAAATTTGATCCAGATACAGCTCACATATAGAGGAACATCACCAAAAAGAATTGTCCTCCTACCTTATTTCCTTTCTGAGTTATTGCATGTCAAATATAAAATGTATGTAAAATTTCCCTTGAGCAAACTTTTATTTTTTGTATTTATCAGCAGTTTCTCAGCATGAGATTGTCCAAATTTAATTATAATTTTTTTAATTTAAAAATGCAAAAAATTTCTTTCAAACGATGCCAACCTTTTGACTCTCCTTGCTAGAGATTTGGAGTTATGAGTCATTATTTTTGTGCATGTCACTCAGAAAACAAACAACAACAAAAAATGCCAACCTTTGTTCCAAATACTGTAACTTTTGATTTCTTTATGCGATCACCCTAAAATTCAATCCAGATACAGCTCACAGAGGAACATCACCAAAAAAGAATGTTTCCACTACCTTATTTCATATCTTTTTAAATTAGAAAGATATGTAATTTTTTTGCTGTTTATTTGCAATTTCTCAGCATGAGCATGCCCAAATTTTTAAAAAAATGTTAACGATTTCTTTTCTTTTTTTTAATTAAAAAAGTTTCCTTTCAAATGATACCAACCTTTTGACTCTTCTTGCTATAGTTTTGGACTTCTTTACTTTTTTGGGTCACTCAGAAAAAAAAAAGAAAAGAAAAAAAAAACTCTGAAAATACCCTCAAGGATTAAGTGGTTAAAATAATTGTCAAAGCATTGTTAAATGTTAAGAAAATTGTATTATTAAAAAAAAATAATGTATTTCCCTAGATCTGACAAGGCGGGCAAGCTGTCAAGCCCACTTGTAGATTCGCCCCTGGTTACAAATATTCAAATTATCACAGAAGTACTGGAATAAAAGTTTATAGTTCAGATATAAACACTGATGTCTACGGAAGCGATTAAGATAGAGCAAATCATCCTTTGAAATCAAATTCAAATAACGATTTTATCGATTACATCTTTACACCACTGGGTTTCGACAAGTGACTGTTAAAAATGTATTTGTCATTGAAACATTCATTCAAGAGATTTGTTTAGAAATGCTGTTTCGTCCAGTAATTAAATAAAATGAAATAAGTAGTTATGAGTCATTGAATCATTCATTCAAACTTATGTCTTTAAACAATACAAATTACTTAAACATTTTATATAGACTGCAGAAATTAACATTTTGTCAGAACCTGTAGTAAATGACATGTTATTTTGCTTGGTTGTTCGTTCAGAATCCTGGGAGTATCATGATCTCTATTTGAAACAAAACAAAAAAATCGTGATTCTCAATTTATCCACAATCGTGCAGCTTCTATACTGTGTTGCCACTGAGGACAGGGAATATTCGGAAACATCAGCAGACCTCTGAATGGGGCCAATGACCAATCAGTATCCAATATTCCTAACATCCATTTGATATCAAAGCCATTAGTTAAGTTTGTGCCATTGTATTTTCTTTGAAAAACAACTGATGTGACTCATGTGTCACCTGACTTCTCGCACAAGATTACGGCTCAAGATAAATAGGTAAGACAAAGGACATACTTTCCATTGAACCATCTGGCAGAGTAGAACAATTCGGTATAAATCTACTGTATTTGTTGTTTTAAACTACACCATTATTTAAGGTGATGATGATGTAATGTTATTCTGCGGTGTGTCAGACCCTAACGATTGTTTTAAACATTGTTTTTTCTTTTCTGTCTGCGACCCGACAACCCATATTCGGTCGTGACCCATTTGAGAAGCGCTGATATACAAAATGTAGACAACACAGAAAAGCTAAATATGTAAAACATCACCATCTCTGATTTATTTCAAGAGTTTTAATACATTATATGGATATTCAGAAGGTATTTATTCATGTACAAATTACAAATACATAGTTTTTATCAACTCTTCAGTTTAAATGTACAAAAAAAAAAAAATCAGAAAGAAAGTAAAAACAGAACAAAACAATAAACCACGGCTGTTTAATAGCAGCTTTGCAACCTGGCAAGACATTTCGCCCACTCTATCAAATGCAGTAAAAGATTTCTGTAAAAACAAAAACATAAAGGCACTTCATTTTATTATTTTCTTTTTAAAGAAACAAATAATCATTTCTAGAAGAAAGGTGAGGTTAAAGGTCATGCCTGCTCCACAGGGCAGACATCTGCAGTGGACTAATGTCCCAGACAGAGAAGTAGCTGGCGTCTGTCATTAATACAAAGCAGCTTGTATAAAAAGCTTATTTTAAAGACTTGACACTGAAATCATTTTGTGCTGTGTGTTTCTTATGAATCTATGCAGGTATGTTTGTTTGATGTGGTCTGCCTCACTAAAATGTGAAAGTAAATAGAAAAGAAAAGAGAGCGATATAAAGACAAATCAGCCGATAAACGATTTAGAAACAGAATGAAAGAAGGGAAAGGACAATTAATAAAATAAAAGAAGAAATGGAAAGAAAATAAAAGTGGAACGAGAGAGTCTGGCTTTTGCACTAGTAAAATATCCACACGCTCGGTGTCTTTGACTGGGTAAAATAAAGCAGTCCCCCAGCTTAAGGTCATAGGGTTTGTCAGTTTGCTGAAATATCACCTCTGCTATGTTCAAACAGTCTTTCTACTTCCTAATACAGTAAAAATAATAAACTTACATAGACCAATAAAACAAATATTTTATACAGTTCTCTCATAGACACCATTAGATAGCACATTAAACTCTTCATCTCAAGTAGGAATTTTTTCTAGGTTTGTTTTTGGGTGTTTGTTTTATACAGTGCAGAGTATATGGGCTTTGATTAAATAAGAGTGTTTTTAGTATATCTCGCGCCCCCTGCTGGTCACTCCGTGCTCGTGCTGGTTGCATTCTGTCTGTGAGGCACGCAGTAGTTGTGCTGGGCGGAGTGGACAAATCCTGGCAGACACTCGCACTTATATGAGCCTTGCGTGTTGATGCACTTGCCGTTCTTGCAAAGAGACATCTTTGTATTCAGCTCTGAGCATTCGTTGATATCTGGAACACAAAACACAAACCGTGTCAGAGGAGTGGATAGTTTGGGACTCAACTATTATCCTTAACAATTGTTAATTCTTTTAGTTTTTAAGGTAAAATATATGTGGAGAAAGGAAATATAATTTCGTTTTTAATTCCTGACTTAAGAGACTTTTTAGGACGGCATAAATGCAATTCAATAATTGGAATTAAACAGCGATACCAAACTGACAAAAATGTGGTAACATTTCATCAAATTTTATACAATACTACTGACAAAACACATAATGTGTATCTTTAATTACATATTGTCAAATCAACATCATCACTGTCATATTTTTTGGTCACTAAAATAACTTAGAGTCATTAATTTGAGAAATTGCATTCACTAGTTGCGTTGTATGTTTTTGATTCACTAAAAGTAACCAATTCATTAGAATTATTCATTTGAGAACCAGACTACACTGGTTGCGCGGTGCATTTTTGATTCACTAAAAAGAACTGATTCATAAGAATCATTTTTTCAGGAAATGGACTACACTAGTTGTGCAGTTTTTGATAAAATGGACTGATTCATAAGAGTCATTCATTCGGGAATAAGACTACTCTGTTTGCGCGGTATGATTTTGATTACCTAAAAATAACCGACTCATAAGTTATTAATTTGGGGAACTGGACTATTGGTTTCTAGGAATGCTTCAGATTCACTAAAAATAACTGACTCATTGGTTAGGGAATCTACTCTGGTTGTGCGGTATGTTTTTGATTCACTAAAAATAACCGACTCATAAGAGTTATTCATTTGGGGAATTGGACTATACTGGTTTCTAGGAATACTTCAGATATAATTTTGATTCACTAAAAAGAACCAATTCATAAGAATCATTTATTCGGGAAATGGACTACACTGGTTGCGATGTATGTTTTTTGACTGACTAAAAAAACTGATTCATAAGAGTCATTCATTCAGGAATAAGACTACTTTGGTAATGACAATTTTGAAATTACCTGACAGATGAGGTTTTGAATCACCTCCAACCTTTTGTGCTTTTATGCCTCCACAAATTAAATCCAGTCACATATAAAATTACTCTACACACTGATTATTTATTATTTTTATATGTTTTCTTTTTTCATTTTTTTTTTTTTTTTAATTCTCCCGAAGCTCAGACACTTATACAGGAAATTTTGCACCCAACAGCACCTCATTATTAATAAATGCATAGATTTTTGCAAAAAAATTCTTCAAATAAATTCTTTAGGGTTGAAACGATCTGAAATGTAAAACTCAGCTAATCCCACCCACATCCTGAAAACCCAGCCTGATACCCTCATGTGAGACTCTGCTCTCGCTTACCCACGCAGGCCATGCGGGACATGTCGAGTGTGTATCCATCGAAGCAGTCGCAGGTGTATCCCTCCTGCACCCGCACACACCGTCCATTCTCACATCCGTTCAGCACACCGCATTCCTCTGCTCGCAGTCCTTCAAATGCATCATATGGATCTGTGAGGGAGAGAGGGGTTTTGAGTAAATAATGACCATTTACAATTTAGGGTGAACTAATCATTTAAAGTGTATAATTTTACTCACTTCTTGGTGCTTCGTAATCATCATAGAATGGCAGCGTGCTGTCAGGATTCGGTGGTTGAAAGTCATATTCAGGGCTGACCTCGTACTCATGAACTGGGCCAGCAAGCAGAGCATCCTGACCATATGGCCGACGGGAATCACCAAACTGACGGATATTACACATAGTGGCATAGGCAGCTGGATGAGAGTGAAAAAGAAAGAGTTTTGATCTATTTTTCTTTGTGTTTGCAGGTTCTTTGTGTTTCACAATTTTGGAAGAATGTAATTACAGGGCAGTCAGATCTGTGTGGTAGGTCTGCAATAATTTTAAGAAAGAACACGTGACACATGTCTTGAAGTATTAAACAGATACCTTTTGAGATAAAACTGCATCCCTAATAGCTAATTATTTTCAATACCAAACAAACTAACTTTTCATATGGAAAGGAAGATGGTTTGTTTCAAAGCTGATATTGTATGCTGTTCCAGATTGTTCTTTGTGTTTTGATGTGTAGTTGTGTATTTATACCTGTATTTTTCTGGGGGCAGAGAGCACATTCCATGCCCCAGGCCTCTCCGTATAAGCAGCAGCACTCTGTGAATGTGGTATGTCTGATGGCCAAGGGCTTTATGCAGGTCAGACTTTCTATCACGGTCTCCCAGCAAATACCTTCATACACATCATCTTCTCTTTGCCCTGTAAAAAAAAAAAAAAAACACACTTCATCTGATCTCCTTGAGTAAATTAGCATTTTAAGTGGTGATGAATAAGTGTCAAGAAAATGACAATTGCAGAGTACTGAAATATGCTTGTTATATAAAATGTAAAAAAAAATATCTATAGAAAAACCTATAACTCTAAAACATAATGCAATGCATAATTCAAAATGTGAAAAATCAATATATATAAAATTCCATAGTGTAGAATTAAGTCAGGCAATGGTATGAACCAAAGCTTCTTTCTTATGCCTCATACTACTTAAATTCTAAAGTCTGCAAAAAATGGCACTGCTTTTTCTGACCACCCTCTAGGTGGCAGTATGACACTGTTTAGAATTGTTTTGTGATCAAGACAAGCAATAAAGGTTAGATATGATCAAATAATGATCTCAGGAGGAAAAAAGGGGGTAGATTATTGTAGCACACTGAGGGGTGTAACATTTAGTCTGGAGTGTTTAAAATGTAAAGTGTAGGGTTTTAGAGGACAGAATACAAGTTTTAGAGGATCTAGGTTTTGGATTAAAGGATTTAGAGCATTGTTTCTCAATCCAGCTCCTTGAGGAACCCCAACAATGCATATTTTAGGTGGCTCACTAATCTGAGACACTCAATTCAGGTCATGGAGAACTCTACTAATAAAATAATGAGATGATAAGGAAGAAATCCAAAATGTGCTGTGATGGAGGCCTCCAGGATTTGAGTTTAGGGTGTGAGTTTGTTTTTTTTTTTGTTTTGTTTTTTTTGGAGTGCAGGGCTTTAAACAATAGGAATTTGGTGGTGGGGTTCAGGATTTTCAGGTACATAAGTGTTGATGTAAGACTTTACCTGCCATGGCGGGCGAAATGCAGCGTACGTTGTCAGGTGCAAGAACCAGGGGAGGAGTGCAGAAACACTGATATGACCCATATGTGTTCATACATTTACCATCTATACAGTTCGACTCATCTGCACATTCATCAGCATCTGCAGAGCCCAGAGGCGTAGAGATAAAGATAAACAGACTCAAGAGCAGGTTCAAGTTGCTCTCAATATACACAATATAGATGCAAAAAAAACAATAGTTTCACCAGAATTCACCAATTCGGCAGTTTGCAAAAAGAATAAATACACAAATAAAAATAGATAAAACGGAGCTATTGAATGCTTTTATCTGATTGGTTGATGAACGTTAAGGTGTGTAGTTATTTTCCAGTAAATGCACAGCTGAAGTAGTTCAAAGCAGATTGTGACTGAATTACATTCCCATATCATTTGGACAAATTCAGTTATTTCAAAGGTCCTTGTAGCCTACAACAGCAAAAGAACCAAAGCCCACAAAGATACTGACCAAGAAAGTATAGGATAAATACGACAAACTATTTCTATGTTTTTACCACATAATTAACTTTTATTATCTATGGAAAGTATGCTCTCTTTCTCCCATTTTCTCTCCCATACAGCACACATGCATACAGTACAGACTCACACACACACGGAAACATGTTTGCACACAGAAACTAAATAGTTGTCATTTTTTTAGCAGCGAGGTTGTAACGTCACTGTTCTTGAAGCAGTTAAACTTATAGGTTTGCTATTAGTAGAGACACTGTTTCCAAACACTGTTGAGAGCAGCGCAGACACACATTTAATCAAACAATCTAGTTTTAGTTATTTTAGTACTTCAGCTTTTTGTTTTAGTTAGTTGCCAAGGTGATATTTCATTTTAATTTAAAGCTGCAGTCCATAAGTGTTGCCTCTGTCGCCATCTCTGTTTGAAACCTGCAATTGCAGTTATTTGCAGAAATCTCATCGTTACATGCGATGTGCCTTAAATCTACTGATCGCTTAGTTCAAATAACGTCAAACCGTGCAAATAATTATTCAAGTTATACTTTGTTCTCAAATTGTTAATGTTAACAACGTCAGCATTGCGTGACTATGTGTATTTAGTGTGTATTTGCTTTACTTGAAGATTTCAATTTCTGTAGCCACTCTGCAGTCCGAAGTCTTTTGCTTTTGACTACGGGTGAATCTTCAGTTGTCACTGATGATTGTCATTTGGACCTTTCTGGATTACAATCCGACATAAAAATGATAAGTTTAATTATTGCAGCTGCTGTGAGAAAAGGCTATAAATGATCCGCCACCTGCAGCATCCTCCACATGCCATATAGCCTACTAGTGGGACTCATTCTTTATGTATACAGACGTGACGTAATGAAGCAAAGACGAATGGCTGCATTCTCGAATTTCCTGCGGAAACCCACCTGAATGCAGTAACACCCGAATTAGAAAACATTATTACAAGTTTACCGTTGAAAATTGGGCTAAGCTAAGGAGATAGTTTTGAACACTGGCTGGTTATGTTACTGCTCAAAAATTTATTTTGGATAATTTTTAAACAAAAAAAAAGTATGGACTGCAGCTTTAAGTTTTTCTTTTTTTTTTTTAATTATTATTACTTTCAGTTTTATTTTCAAATAATTTTAGATCTCAACCAAATTAAAAAAAAAAAGTTATAAATAAATATATATATATATATATATGGCTTTAGTCCATCCAACTAAAATCAAACATTCAAAAAGCATGTAAATGCACTTAATGTGTGTTTGTGGTTTGTGTACATTAAACCATATCTGCCCACAATGTGTATGTAAAATTTTGAGGCCACCTCCAGAACCTCCACCCACTGGTCTGGTGTTTATAAGACTGACACATGAAACGAGAGACATATTTGTATGTGTGAAAATGCATGGTTGAGTTTGGAGAGTGAGTGGGTGTTCAAATGTGTGTGTGTGTGTGTCAGAGGGTGTAGAAAATCAAATGATTGTGGCTACACTGAATATGTGTGTGTGAGGCAGTCAGGGGTGTGGCAGGTTTAAGGCAGTGTGGCTGAGTAAGACTCCTTGGCCGTGGGTCTGTGGTTTGTGTGAGTGAGTGTGTGTATGTGTGTTTAGGCAGGCAGACAGCCTGTGGTGCACCATAGAGCTGCGGCCTGGATCATGACGGCTGTGCCGCCCTGACCGGTCACAAAATGTAGCCTTTGACCCATGCTCACACACACATATAACCTGCTATCACGATGCATGCATAATGTGGCCGCAAGCCACAAGCCGCCAGCTGCAGCAGGTTTAAAACTTAAATTTAAATCCAATTTAAATGTGTTGGCGTTATGGTGAGCCGAACTAGGCCAACACTTATATACACACACACACACACACACACACTATCTGTTCGATGTGTAAGATCGTATGCACCCACACAAAAACACACACACAAGCCTGTCATTCCAAACCGACAAAACAACACAGTGACAATTCAAGGCCAAGCATCACAAGCAATAAACGGCTAAAGCTAAATAAATAACAAACCCTTCTTTAGATTACCTTTCTAAGAATATTTGGACTAAAATAAAACACTTTCATGGAACACTTTTATGTTTCTGAATACTGTTGTCTCTATATTTTATTTATATTTTATATTATACAGTGCACAGCATAAATGAGTACAACCCCTCTGAAACTTCTGAAAGTCAGCAATTACTCAATTACTTAGAAGACATGTTAGGGTTCTTTAGAGATATAATGTTCCAGCAAGCCTGCTTAATCAATTACCAAAGAAGGATGTCAAAATTAAAGATTTTCTTATCAAGGTAATAAAATGTTGTGTAGCAAAAATGAGTACACCCTCCTAAAAGTTAAAAAAAATTAAATCTCCCACTTGGGAGAGAACTGTCAGGAGACTTATTTCTTAGCACAAAAGAGGACAGTGGTACAAGAGGATTACCAAAATCATTGTTTTAAGTGTGAAAATATAGCAAAAGTAACAGAAATTAAAAAACTATGGACTTGTGAGAAGGCCCCTGAAATAATCAGGACTTCATTTTAAGCTTTCATTTAGTGATGAGGGATTTTTTTGCTAGACAAAGAGCAGGAGAAATACCAAGCGAGTGTCTCAGAGCAGGGCTCTATGGTGCGACCATTTCGGTTGCATTTGCGACAAAAAATAACTGCGTGCGACTGTGAAAAAATATTTAGGCACACTAGTGCGAGTGACCCAATCGATTGTCATGAACAGATCTATAATACAATTGGAATAAAAAGCACAACTCCCAAAATGCATCTACACTGAACAACAGTTATGTTTCATACTGCAATCGGCTGCTTTTCATATCTTCATTCAAAGACTTTGCTTTAGTCAGCAGAGCAAGTGCAAAAGACGTGCGCGACGGACTACACTTCAAAGATGTTGAAACGGGTATGACGCACTTACCAGACCGTCTCATGGCAAAAATGCCTCCAAAAATTCATTTAAAAAAAACAACACACCGTTATGAATGCCCGTGCGCATACTTTCGCTCTTGAAGTAGTGGCAATTGCTTGAATGGTGGGTGACTTTGTTATTATTCTTAATGAAAAACACAACAACAAAACAGTACAATGACAAACTCGCTTAAATATGTGCGTTTACATTTTGCTTTGCAACCAAATCTTCATCCATCGTCTTGTCATTCAGAAAAGTGAGGCGAAAAGGGCAAAGTGAGGTGAAATCTGACTCCTGCTGCTGATCTGTCCTGTGACTCTCGTTCAGCTCACTGAATTGAGCAGACGCATTCCATTTTAACCGTAGTGTCTATTCTCTAACTGAACTAAATGATTATTATTACTATTAAAAAAAATCGAAACGATGCTGGAGGCGGTGCCACGGTCACGGTGGACAAGTGATATAAGCGGTGTTGCTGCTGAACACCAGTAACACCGTCTATCACAGCTGTTTCTCCGAGTATTGGAATGATTGCAAATGTGGTACTTACTGATCTTATTGAAGTCCAATAAACAAGTTGATATTAAGTGACTTAACTTTAGCCACAATACTGTCTGTTTTAGCTCTATTTCGTGAAAATAATTTAAAACAAAGACACATCAGAACTGTTGCGCCGAGCGTCTCCAAGCAATGGTGATTAATGAATGAATCTGCGTTTTGAACGACTGAATGAATGACTCGCACATTAAGATTTACCGCCACCTACTGGCAGTTTTATTTTCATATTTACACTTTACATATACTGTTTTACTTAAATATCTCAACTTTTAAAGTTTAATTTTTTAACATATTTATAAATTCAAAAAATTATATTTACCAATGAGCTGCATGAAGCAGTCTATGTAAATGTCTAAATAATACCACTTCAGATGGAGTTTCTGTGCCACTTCTGCAGTGCAAAGATGGATTTTTTTGATGATTTCTTGTGATTGGTAATTGATTGGTATGATTTAAAAACAAATGTTCTATTTTAAATTAAGAAATTGATGAAATACAATGCATACATTTAATAAGTTTAGAAAAAAATGCTCTTATAATGGTCAAAATGCCCCAGGGAAAATATCGCCCTGTAATGGGAAAGGTGCAACAAAAAAATGACTTTTTACGGAGGCTCAGACTTTTTTGGTGTCACTCAGTGTGTTATGTAGCTGTTTTATCATGCCTGTATTGAATCCATCTTATTGTATGGTATAGCCGCATGGTTTGGTAATTTGACAGTTACCCTTAGATCACAGTTGAATCGGCTGGTGCATATGGCAATGAAAGTAGTTGGTCTGGGGGTTTACCCCAATCGTCAGTCTATATTCAACAAAATTGCTTTTAAACAGGCAAGGAAAATGACTCTGGACCCATCTCATGTGCTTTATCCTGAATTTGAACTACTTCCATCTGGTCGACAGTTCCGCACTGCAAGGTTTAGATACAACCGCTATAGGAATGATTTTCTTCCTTTGGCTACAAGGCTGTTGAACTCTAAGGACATGACTGTGTGATTATGTTATTGATGTGGGTGTCTTGTTGTGCAGCTTCACCTGTATTGCCCAAGACAATTTTCCCTTAACAGGGACAAATAAAGTATAAAGTAAGTAAAGTAATTTCCTTATTTTATGGCTATTAAAGGGGGTTAATGCTATTTCATGTATTCTGACTTATTTACACTGTTAAAGAGGTGGATTCTCATGCTAAACATGGCCAAAGTTTCAAAACACGAGTTGGACGTATGACAGAGTATTTCTGTGGCAAAAATACACTTCCAAATCCTCATAAACTTTGCGGTCTTTTTTTCGAGTTTGGGCCTGTGAAACGTCAACGGGGTCGGAATTTCTTATACGGGCATTTCTCCCAGAAGAGCGTGCGCGTACACGTCGACCAGAGCGAGGGAGCAAGAGCACGCCCATCAACATGCTTCGTTCGGCTTTACGGAAGTCGTCGGCAGCGCTGCACAGGTCACAAGACTTCACGAAATCAACAGTGTCACCAAAGAAGTGTGTTTTTGGTTGTGAGGGAAAGATAACCTTGCTTTCCAAAGAACCTAGCATTAAGCGGAGCTGAGAGTTTTGTGCTCACGCATTACACTAATGCGCTCTCGATATTTGTTATTAAAATAACCATAGAAACCGCCTTAAATTAACTATCAAAATAAGGATAAAGAGGTGTCTGATAGTTGCAATCACTTTTTATTGGGTAAAATGAATGGAGAATATCTCATGTTTTCCATGGCTGCTCGAGCTCTCAGGATCGGCACTTATGGTTTTATAAACAAGGCCCAGTTCTACGCTGGATTTACAGACCGTTTGAAACTGAAAGATGGAGCGGTCACAGCGGTAATGATCCCAGTCATGAGTCGGAACAGCAGGTGGTGAGTAAAACTGCTTCAAATGTCTGTTTTGTTGGCAATAGGCGCCTAAGTGCATATAATGTAAACAACACGAACGTAGTGAATTCATAAATTCATTATTCATCATTCACTATACACTATATTCATTAAAGTGATTCAAAAGTTATCCAGGGATAATGCGATGGTGTATTGTGTGTGTTTAAATACATTTGTTTAGCTGACCATTGATAGCTTGCAGACTATCGCTACACAAAAGCTGCACGTGCTCGTCACTCTTTAGCTCCTCTCACACGGCACGCCTCCAGGCGGTCGGCTGTTTTCGGAAAGACTCAGTACAGCGTAAGTATCTTTTATAAATATGATAAAACTAAAGACTTTTTGGAGATATGAAGGATGCACTACTACTCTATAGGTGCTCGAGATTAACATTAGATTGGCAGAAACTGTGTGTGATACCCCCCCTTTAATGACATATATTTCTCAGTTTTTATTATGTATGTTTAATACATTTAAGTTCTGCCATCTTTCCATGAATTGTATTAGTGATCATAAAGAAAATACATCTTTTGTATTTGTTCAGAGGGGGTGTACTCATTTATGCTGTGCACTGTATATTGTATAATACATAATATAAATATATATATAATATATATATAATAAAATTATATTATATACTGTATATTATATATTTTCTATATATTTTATCTTCTACAATATTTTTCATTAACTGGTTTAGTACTTTATTCAGCCTGAACAGAGCTGTGATATGCACAGCACAATGAGAAACACTAGAATATAATATTCAACAATTTCATTACATTTTGTGTACTTCAACACTGTGCATGTGTTGTTCAGACAGGCAGCAAAAATACATTTTTTAGCCTATTCAACTGGGGGGGATCCAAAACACCATGTCGTTTGAAATCCCATTAAATTACATTTCTTAGACTGAATGATTGGATCAGTCATTTTCTGATGTCACTTGATGTGACAAGAACAACATAACAACATAATGCTCTTCTCACCAGCTATTAAATGTCATGAATGTGAGTCTGAATGGGCAGGTTTAGGGAGTAAAAGAAAACAGAACACTAAATGTTGAATGTTTGAATGTTTGTTGAATGTTTATCTTACTGTAGCTTCCTAATCCTGAAGTTAACAAGTTAACGGCCCTCTTCAAAAATTCAGAGGATGACGTCACCGCACTTTTCTTAGGTCATTTTCCCTCACTAAACTGGGGTAGTCACAGTGACAACAGCAACAAATACTGCATAAAACACCTTTTCACAGTTTTTACACTTTTCTGTGTTCAGACTTGGGTATTGCCCTCATGACAAACAATAAATGATGAAACATCTATTACTAAAATTTCATACATGCTGAACCAAGTTTACCTTGGTACTTTGACTGCAAATGTGGACATGCTAGCAAAAGCCTGTCTGAACAAGAGTCTGAACCGAAAAAAAAAAAACTGATCTGGCTACATCTAACCTGTAATCAGTCTAAAGAAACATTTTTATTCACTTTCATGTTACTGCATACTTCTGTGGAACACAAAAGAATATATTTTGTAAAATATCTGTTGTTTTTTTTCCATACAATGAAAGTGAATGGATTTTATTTGTTAAAATGTCTTCTTTTGTGCTCCGCAAAAGACTTTGGAACAACATGAGGGAAGTGTAATCATCCATCCCTTTAAGAAAAGAGATGAGACCTAAACAACACACATTCAGAGATTAAATGCTGATTGTGATTTTGGACCTTACCAACACACTGTAGTTTGCTCTCATCATAGTAGAGTCCAGCCTTGCAGTAACACTCATACCCACCAAGGGTATTGAGACAAAAGCCATCTTTGCAGATCTCGTTTTCAAAAAGCTTGCATTCATCTGCATCTGCAAAAGACACAAATCAACATGTTTTCATTATTCCATTTTAAAACATACAGACAGGTCAGTATGCACCTGAAACCATGGACCACACCTATAGATCAGCATGCATCTGGCTGCATACAGACTCTCCACTGCTCTGGTTAGTGTTCTTATTTGGGGATCTGCTACATGCAGAAATGTCATTTGACTGGAGACCGATGGGGAGGAAATGTCCTTTCCATCCATAAGCATTCCATTCAAACGTACACACACACGCACACACACACACACGCACACACACACATCCCGACCGCATTGCATTCACTCGCACTGCCACCAGCCAAAGAGAAACCACACTCTCGCTGCATTCATAAATTAAATCAGTGCATTAGACTGGCCCTGGGACTGAGGTTTCCCCACACTGGGAAGCAGGCTGCTGAGTGTGTGTGTTTCAGCATATGTAGGTCAGATGCTAAGCCATGTCTGCGGCTGCTTCCACACATTACAAAGTCAAAAATATGTGCATAAAACGAGGGTAAAAGTGCGAGACAGTTGTTTTGGACCCCACTGACTTATACTGAATGGACAAAAACATTATTTAATATCTTCTTTTGTGTTACACAGTAGAAAGTAATTCATACAGGTTTGGAAGAACATGAGATTTTTAATTTTCAGGTTAAGGATCCCTTGAAAAATACATAGACACACAGATACCTTTAAAGCTTTCTGGTAAGCTGGTTGTAGGAATAATTGGATCTCCAGGAGGAATGTAACCCTGGCCTGCCGGACACATCTGAGAGAACTGATCTGCATAAGAGAGTGTCAGTAGTTAATACAGGAAACTTTCCGCTGTGTTTATTTAAGAATAGTGATTATTACTTGGAAAGTGCAAGATATTCTTGTAATTATGGCTTTGGTAAAGCAAAAGAAATATGAGAGTGATTGTTTATCATTTATAAGATATCCAGATATGATTTACTTATGTAATTTGCTAATGTCTGTGAGGATTCTCAGTCATTCAGGTTATCATAAGTTGGGCAAGCTTTTATATGTATTGAACACCTTTCATCAGTTATCAGTTGCAGAAAGATGGATATTCTTCTGCGTTGAACCTTATCTATCTGACCTTATCAAACAATCCTATTTGATCTGCCTGTCTGAAATTAAGAAATGAACAGAGACGGTTTCATAAGCGCTAATGCGCAACACAACATGTGCACTTTCAGGCAGGACACATCCACTTCAACCAATTTGTAGGAAGATTTGAAGAAAAAAAAAAATACTGGTTTAAAATAAGAATCATTGCAGATTTAAATTATTATAGGTTTAAGCCTTTTTCGTGTCACTTCAATTTGTTTTTCCCACTTTGAATTTCCTATCTTATCTTTTCATATTTTTTTTTTCAGAAAGTGTTAAAATAAGGAAAATAAATTCTACTTCCAGTTCAAAAGGAATATTTTACCTAAAATGAACCAGGTCAACTGATTCACTGCTAAAAATTGTCTCAAAACAATGATTTTTTCAATATCCTCAATTGCAACTTACTGACTCAATGATTCACCTATACAAGAGTGTTCTTGCAGTTCCTATTTTGAGTAGGGGCTCATTTGGGCTTATCTTTTTAAGTTCCCCACCATTACATTTCCCCCCCAAAAAAAGCATTAAAATAAGAAAAATTATATTCTACTTCCAGTTTAAAAGGAATAGTTTATCTAAGATGAACCAGGTCAACTGATTCACTGCAAAGAATTTGTTCACTACCCTTAAGATCAACTCACTGACTCAATGATCCATCTATACAAAAGTGTTGTTACAGTTCTCTGTACTGTACTTCTTAGATTGTGTGTTGTGCATTATGTAAATCAGTACCTGTTCCTGGTATGGGGCAGGGATGGACCTCACAGTTGTCCCCCCAGCCTGCTCCCAGCGTACAACAGCACTCCTCTTTAGTCATGCTGCTGGCCAGCACCTTATCACACAGGTTCTCATCATTCATGTTGAAGTAACACTCTTTCCTCTCCACCGACGTGACTATGGGATACGAGACAACAAACAAAGCAACAAACATAGATAACTGAGATGGTTGTCTTTTCCTTTTAAAGTATCCAGATGTGAATTTTCAATAATGTTTTGTCACAAAGCAAACAAAAACAAAGAACTAGAGAAAAGAATCAATTAATAAATGTGACGATTCACTGCATTACGGTTATCCACAAATGAAAAATACCCAAAGAACCAAAGTCAAGAACACAGCAGAAGCTGTGCATAACATCATGACATTTTCACTTTTTTGAGTATATGTGACAAACATGCTCCTTTTAAAATATTTAGGGTATGAGGCAGAGATAACCTATGGTTTAATGAGTTAATCTCTTCTCGTATTAAAGAGAAAGATGCTGCGTGGGCTAAAGCAAAGAAAACAAGTAGCACAGTCCATGAATCAAGCCATAGAGCTATTACAAGACTTTTTTCGGTCATTGCAATTTTCATTGTTAAATTTAAAATTGGTTTTAAATACTAAAAAAAAAAAAAAAACCNNNAAATATATGCTCTTTACCCGCTGTCGCACTAAAATAGTTAGAAGGGGATTTTATAGAAAGAGTAAATTGCTAACATATTGAAATATTAAAAAAAAGCTTAGACCTAAATTGGGTTTTCTCTTTTGTTTTCCTTTTGAAGCTAAAAAGAGAATTATCCAAAATTGTTTCCTCTCAGTGTTGGACTTGGTGATGTGATTTATATGCAAGCAAATCTATCTTTACTAAAGAAGTTGGATTGTATATATCATGCTGCAATATGATTTGTGATGAATGCTTCTTCACGTACCCATCATTGTAGTTTGTATGAATTGATCATCTTTAAACATTTTTAGAAACCTTTTGGAGTCCTACCAGAAGGAAACATAATTTTACATAATTTTTATATGATTGCTGGATAAGACTTTTGTTCATATATTTCTAGTTTTATGTGTTTGTAATTTAAGTGAAACTTTCTGTGCTGCCATTTTGGCCAGGAATCTCTGGTAGAAGAGATTTATATCTCAATGGGATTATTCCTGGTAAAATAAAGGAAAAATAAATTAAAAAAAATAAATCAGAGAGCAGTTTTACAGTTCAGCCTTGGCTTTTCAGTCACTGAGTGCTCCTCTTTAAGATTTCCAGATAATTTATATTCAAAACTATTGTGATTCTAGTTTTATGGTGTTCTGCTGCCGTCCTTAAATGCAAAAAGCAAGATTTACAGCTCTGGTAAGAGATACTGGGGTACTTCTTGTAAAAAATAAAAATAATGTTTAAACTCAGGAGTGCGGTTTTATGGGGGCAGGAGGATTAGGTGGGTGGATTTGAACAAAAGTTCTCAACTAAAACAGTTGGCTAAGATCTAAGGAAATGCTTCCTGTTATTTGATCTTCCAGACACAGCTGGTGTTTAGCCACTCGCACACACATATCCAATCAAAATCATTCTTTTATTTCCCAGTTTCACCATGTTCTTCAACTGGAGCACTAGATTTGATTCCAGTCTAGTAAGTGCCAACCCTTAAACCTAAAACTATTTAACATTTTTAACATCTTCCACATCTGGTCTTTTTTAGTCTACTTGTTTTCCAGGTAAACAAAACCTTTCCCAGACTTATTGACTCACTTCACTTTTGAAGAACTTCAATTTTGCGGCCTGTAAGATGGGGAATTGCTCATGCAAATTGTGTTTAGTGCTTATTTTGGATGTATTTCACACATTTGATGCCAAAAACAACTTAGACCATATGCAAATAAACACTAACATTGTTTAAAGAGGAACAATAATAGCAATAAAACTAAATATATTCCAATCGGTTTTAGAAGCAGATATCTCATTCTGATGGGTCTTCTTGTATGTCTCTCTGTACCGGTCGTGGGAGCTTCTTTTTGGCTCTTACGTACTTTAGGGCCCATGGTGCTTAGGTCCCTCTCTAATCCTCAGACTGAATCTCATTTCTCTCCTGCCAGATCATTTACAACCCACATTTATCATCCCATGCCTCCCTCTGTTCTACTCGGAGCTGGACCCTGATGATAGGAAGTTAATGTCCTGATGCACTAGAGAATCTCTATGGCTGAGATTAAAACGTGAAGAGCTTCAGAATCGTTTCAGGTACACGGTGAAGCAGAGAAGTTTTGTAGGAGGAGGACAGGGGTCATCTGTCCAGATACAGCTGTGGTCAGAATTATTGGCACGCTTGGTAAATATGATAAATCTGCATTGTTTATCCTTTTGATCTTTAATTAAAAAAAAAATTGCAAAAATCTAACCTTTCATTGAAGGAAAAGAATTCAAAGTGGGGGGAAAATCACATTATGAAATAAATGTTTTTTCACAATTATTGGCACCCCTAGAATTTTTAATGAGTAAAATATCTCTGAAGTATATTCCCATTCATATTTACATTTTTTTAGCACACGTTTTTTAGCACACGGTGATCATGAACATGAAATTGCCCAGCCATGACTTCCTGTTCCACAGGAGTATAAACATGAGGAAACACAAAGGCCAAATTCCCTTAATCATTCATCACAATGAAAAAACCCAAAGAATATAGTTCTGATGTGCAGCAAAAGATTGTTGAGTTTCACAAAATAGATTCTGCCATGGTCGTCCCAGTCCCCTGACCTGAACCCTATAGAAAATGAGTGGAGTGAACTGAAGAGAAGCAGCACCAACATGGAGCTGGGAATCTGAAGGATCTGGAGAGATTCTGCATGAAGGAATGGTCTCTGATTTCTTGTCAGGTGTTCTCCAAACTCATCAGGCATTATAGGTGAAGACTCAGAGCTGTTATCTTGGCAAAAGGAGGTTGCAAAAAGTACTGAATAAAAGGGTGCCAATAATTGTGGCCAACGTGTTTTGGAGAAAAACATTTATTTCATAATGTGATTTTCCCCCCAGAATCAATTCTTTTCCTTCAATGAAAGGTCAGATTTTTGCTAATTTTATTAATTAAAGATCAAAAGGATAAACAATGCAGATTTATTTTTACAGTCATCTTTGATCATATTTACCAAGGGTACCAATAATTCTGACCACAACTGTAAAAGGTAATATGTGGCATATTGGTAGCCTTGTAATTTTGGGTTAGGGCACTGTTTGTGGGATACATTTAGATTTCTGTAGGATAATGAATTGGTTGATTACATTGTGGTGGTAGACTTACAGTAGACTACATTACCTGGTGGTGTAGAGAAGCATTTGCCAGAATTCCGGTCAAATTCTTGCGTCTCATCAGGACACAAACACAAGTAGGAGCCTTCATGATTCTCGCAGATGGCCTCACCACACACATTACCGAGCAGCTCACACTCATTCACATCTGCAGGCAAGAAAATATCTTTAACTGAACAATCTGAACTCTAAGAGTGAAATTAGTTTTGTGTTGTCAAGTGCAGATGTGATTATTTGTTGTTCTACCACTAACAGGCTTCTAGTTTAAAAGGAATAGTTCACTCAAAAATTAACCAGTTAAACCAGTTAAGAATTGGTTTAAAAGAATGATTAATTCACTTTTCTCCAGTTCAACACAATGATTTGATGGCATTGGCTCTTGGCATAACAGCTCACTGGAGTGAAAAATCCGTGAATAACTCTTGAATAAAAAAGGTGAATACATTTTTTATCTGTTCCTCACATTAAATCTTATGGCTTCTAAATGTTTGGAAATATATAATAAATTGTATGGACTGCATTCATGATACCTTCTTTCATTTTTTAAAGCTTTACAGATGTGTTTTTGTATGGAGCTGCATAAAATGTCTTTTGTGATTCAAGGTTTGGAATGAAATGAGGGTCATAATAATAAATAATATTATAATCCCAACAGCAATAAATATCATTACAAATTTAAATATAAATAACTATTATTATTATTATTATTATTATTATGAATAATGATGATAATTTAAAAATAAAAAAAACTGAAGAATTAAAATAAAAATAAATTCCAAATGAAAAATGCTGAAAAAATAAGACATTCTTTCTTTCTTTTAAAATAAGAATTGTTTGTTATTACAAAAAAAGTAGTAAGACTATAGAAACAAGAAGGACACAGTTTCAATAGACCTCTGACCAGACTTTTCAAAACAACAAACTTACATGAACTCATGAACTCTATCATTTCTATAGCCTTGTCCTGATTGGCTCAGAGTGTTCTGCAGTGTTTTCATTAATTTTCTTTATCAAAACGGTGGCTTTTGGGAAGCTCATAAAGCAATGACAAACTGTGTGCACAGTTGACTTCAGTAAATAAAACAGCCCAATTTTTCTGCCGACTGTCTTTGACAGCTTGAATTTATGATGACCAAAGTAGCACTATAATGCAAGTGTCTGCTTCCTGCAACATGGCTCTCTTCTCCTTTCTCTCTCTCTCTTTCTTTCTCTTTTCTTCTCAATGCTTCACACATCTGTGACTCTCATTCTCTTGCTTTTATCAATCATCTCAGTGCACCACATACAAAAGGATGCAATAAATCAACTTGTGTTGAGAGCCTTTATGTGCAATAGACTCTGAATGCTCTAATGGAGCCATCCTGCCAGACGCACACACGTACACACTCCAGACCCTCTCAGTGATGGTGGGCCAGCTCATCAATGAGGCTGTAAGTGTTAAACGGTCGTCTGGAGTCGGCAGCAGCGTGGGTGCTGCACAACTAGGAAATGATAAAAAGTTGCAAAAGGATGTCAGTGCCAGAGGAACAATGTAAAAGACAGATACAACCTCATAAGAGCTGATATATACTAGCGGCTTTTCATGCACTCCGGAATAGATTAGGGTGTGTTGGGAACATTTACTCCACCCTAAAGAGTTTTTTTTTTCCATGTATGCAGTGCTTTCTGCACCGCTGTTTAATCTACAACACCCCAACAAATGATTATAACGGTGAGCTTGCAGTCTGAATTAAATTTGATTCAAGTTAAAAAGACTATAGATTTCTATCCAAATTTCTATTACATTGTCACTGATGGCTAAACTCAAAAACAAACATACAGCATGTCCAATATATTCTGATTTACATTTGAATGAGCTGGTTCTTTAAATGATTCACTCAGAAAGACTCACAAACTCAGTTTGATGAATCCTTCTCTGAATCTGTCAGAGCGGCTACCGAATCAACATATGACTCACTTACTGAACTGCAAACATTTACTTTCAGTGTCCCACTCAAAATGAATCAGTTTAATGTACTTGAATCAGTGTCCTGAGCTTCTATAACTCATAGTGCTATCAATGCTAAGCTTTAATCCTCAGACTCAACTCAAAATTTGTTTATAAAGCACTTTCAAAACCATTAAAAATGGACCAAAGTGCTATACATAAATAGCATATAACTCTAAAAAAACATACAAATGTAGAATAACAATAAGGCACAACACCAATAAATCGTCCATCGTATAGCAAATCATTTATTAGACCTAATCAAATGCCGAAAGCCTGATAAAATTCTTTAAAAAGTCTTTAAGTCAGCTTTAAAAGAGTCCATACTTGATTAGGATTTTATAAACCCTGACTGGTTGTTCATATAATTAAAAATACATACCTGATTTTTTTGTAATCTATTTTTGTATTTAAAAATAGAATCAAATGTTTGCAATCACAAATGAATGATGAAATCATTACAACATTAAACTGTGAAATAAATACAGTTCAAGACACACAGAGAAGCTGGCTGGTACACAAGGGCTAAAACCATATACGTCTGATCTGGGATTTGTTTTTGTTCTTGTTGATTGCATAGGGCAAGGAAAGCTGGCCTAGCAGATATAAAAGCTACAGATACATTGAAATGGGGTGCTCATATGGGTGATGCAGAATCGAATCTGACTCTTTTCTTGACTATTTCTGTCACCAATGGGAAATCTTGTTGTGTACCATTTGGTCATATTATTGGGCCTAAGGTCTAAGGCCTCTGTCTAGGTAATTGGTGGACAAAGAGATGAGAGGGGAAGAGAAAGAATAATAAGTGTGGGAAGGAGATAAGCTGAAGAGGGAGATGGAAGAATGGATAAGGGAAGGAAGAGAAAGAGAGAAGTGGGAGGAAAAGAGGAATGTAGGGCTTGCGTGTATTAGCATTTGTGTGTATTAGTGTGTTACTGCTGTGGGAAACCAGAAACTATGGAAGTTGTTTGTGGCCAGTTACATAAGCCAACAAGACAAACAACCTCTGTTCAGAGACAGTGAGAGAGAGAGTGAGTGTGTGCTCACTGTTTGTTTGCTAGTGTGTGCATGAAAATTCTCTCCTCAAACTAAACACAGACTGAGAACAAGCCAGAGAACAATATACTGTATAGAGGGGTGGGCGGTATGAATCTCATATTATGATATGAGTAATTCAATATCATGCTACCATTCAAAAGTTTCGGGTCAGTTAGATTTCTTTTAAAAGAAATTATTCTTTTATTCATCAAGGATGCATTAAATTGAGCAAAGTGACAATAAAAACATTTATAATGTTACAAAAGATTTCAAATAAATGCTGTTCTTTTGAACTATTCATTAAAGAATCCTGAAAAAATCATGATTTCTACAAAATATATTGAGCAGCAAATGTTTTCAACATTGATAATCTTAAGAAATGTTTTTTGAGCAGCAAATCAGCATCTTAGAATGATTTCTAAAGGATCATGAGACACTGAAGATTGGAGTAATGATGCTGAAAATTAACAGGAACACATTTTAAAATATAATTGTAAAAATTTCAAAATATCAAATAAATGCAAAATAAAAGACTTATTTTACAAGAAGTCTAAATACCACAATATAGCTATTATTGCTAGAAATTCACCAAAAATGTCTTATTCATGAATAAACAAGTGAGACTGCCTATTTTTGGATAATTAAAATAGTCCAGTTTTGAATGAAAGGTATTTAATCTCATTTGATGACTCTCTCATTTATGATTACTCATAACAAATGAATTTTGCATCATACTGCCGATTCCGACTCGTATAATACAGGCGAAACTTCCACTTTCTCCTCTCTTGCTCTCTTTCAGAAGGTGGGCTACACAAGAACAGTCAAGATGAAAACATGTGTTATTTTAAAATAGCCACCAACTTTAGACCTCTAAACACCAGGCACAAAAATAGATGTGGCTCCATCACTTTAATAGGACTTGACTCTGTGTCAGTGTATTAATGTGGGGGCCACTGATGTGTTTAACCCCAGTTGCTGTGTTTTAAACATTAACGGGGTCTGTGCCATCCACCCTCAGACTGGAAGAAACTAAACACTCACATCAATCATGGTTCTAGCAAAGCGTCTGCCATCTTTTTAATGTTGTCTGAGAGGAAGTGGCAAAAAATCTCAGAGAGTGCTGGCTTCGGTTCAAAATCCAGCTCTGGTTTACCTGCCTGTCAGGACAAGAGCTTTACAAACGGACCAGACCACATATCCATTAGTTTGTCTTCAAATTGACAAGATACAGTTTTAGACATATTACAGGAGCACTAAATATTTTTTTGCACTTAAAAAACAGTTACAACTAAAGAAATCAATAGCATTTTGACAAATATGTTTAAAGTCGGCATGAAACAGAAGTTTTGATAATCTTTTCTTCCCTATTGTGACGTATTGTTTTGACCAAGTAAAACAGAGCTACGTTACCCCACAATTCGTCAGATAAAGTGAGCTGTATGATGAGTAATCCAGCAGTCACGACTGTTTCATTAGAATGAAATAAAATAATTGTGAATTTAAGTGATCAAATGTAAATGTAAAAGTTCAGTGACGAAGGAGGTGGACGTTAAACAACTTTAATCATAAAATATGCATAAACAACAAAGCAAAAGGAGCAGCAGCAGCCTACCACAGCATATAAGCATAATAAATACAGCAACATAAAATGTTTCCGGGCTCTCAGCCCCGCCCTGCTTCTTACCAAAGTAACGTTGATAAAACTTTAATATATAAGCTCACACATGAGCATGATTTCTGCCTGAGTCCCATCGGTTTGCTTTCCATCAGCTATGGATGTGAAGATGACAACTCCCTTGATTCCACGCTTATTCACGGCGTCATCAAGCTATACGCATTTGTTATTGTTTTGAAAAAGCGACCTCTAGCGGCAAAACTTGCATACTGTGAAAGTGTAAAATATTTCTATTTGTGTTTCATGGGGGAAAAAAAAGTCATACAGGTTTGAAAGATGGCGCCGCGGATGGCAGCTTCAGTGCATAGCTCTTCAGTGTTTGTTCTGTTTTTGNTTTGTGTTTCATGGGGGAAAAAAAAGTCATACAGGTTTGAAACAACATGAGGTTGAGTAAACGATGATAGAATTTTAATTTTTTTAGTGAACTATCCCTCAAACAAGAAGCAATGACTACACCTTAGCTGTTAAGTTTAAGTTAGGTTTCCAACATGATCCTTCATTGAATACTGTCAATTTTAAATCCACTTCTAAATTGTAGAATGAAAATAACAGAAACTATGAGGGAAAAACTTACCCACACAGCCCTGCCCATCCTGAGAGTCCTTGAATCCCTGGTCGCACTGGCAGCTGAAGGAGCCTATTGTATTCTGACAAGTACCATGACTTCCACAGGTATTCTCATTCAGTGAACACTCATCCACGTCTAGAATGAGAGAGGAAGGGACAATAAGACAGAAAGTGGGAGATGTTAGAGCTCTTTGTGTGCTGAACTGATCAGAGATGAATGGATGAGAGAAAGAACACAACAGCAGAGCTATGAAATCACATACGCTGCTAATCAAAAGTTTGGGTTTTTGAAAGAAAAAAACCCACCAAGGCTGCATTTCTTTGATCAAAAGAACAGCAATATTCTGAAATATTATTACTATTTAAAATAACTATTTTCCATTTGAATATATTTTAAAATGTAATTTATTCCTGTGAGGTCAAAGCTGAAATATAATTACTATTTAAAATAACTATTTTCCATTTGAATATATTTTAAAATGGAATTTATTCCTGTGAGGGCAAAGCTGAAATTTCAGCAGCCATTACTCCAGTGTTCAGAATAAGAACATCATTTATTTGATAAAAGAATAGCATTTATTTGAAATTTTTAACATTAAAAAGTCATTACTGTTACTTTTGGTCAATTTATGCATTCTTTCTGAATGAAAGTATTAACAGGTTTGGTGGTATGGGTAGGTTTAAGGATGAGTTAAGGAGTAAGAGAAGGGACAACAGTGTAATTATGGATGTAATTACACAAATTAATTACAGCTGTAATTACATGCAGGTTTTTATAAATATAAGTACAATGTAAAAATTTGTACAGTGCTCAGTGTAAATGAGTACACCCCCTTTGAAAAGTAACATTTTAAACAATATCTCAATGAACACAAAAACAATTTCCAAAATGTTGACAAGACTAAGTTTATTATAACATCTGTTTAACTTATAACAAGAAAGTAAGGTTAATAATATAACTTAGATTACACATTTTTCAGTTTTACTCAAATTGGGGTGATGCAAAAATGAGTACACCCCACAACAAAACCTACTACATCTAGTACTTTGTATGGCCTCCATGATTTTTAATGACAGCACCAAGTCTTCTAGAATGATCTTCTGGAATGAACAAGTTGGCGACATTTTGCAACATCTATCTTTTTTCATTCTTCAAGAATGACCTCTTTTAGAGACTGGATGCTGGATGGAGAGTGATGCTCAACTTGTCTCTTCAGAATTCCCCATAGGTGTTTGATTGGGTTCAGATCAGGGGCTAATGAATCACTTTCACCCTGTTCTTTTTCAGAAATCCAACAGTGGCCTTAGATGTGTGTTTAGGATCATTGTCATGTTGGAAAAGTGCACGATGACCAAGGGCACGGAGTGATGGTAGCATCTTCTCTTTCAGTATAGAGCAGTACCTCTGTGAATTCAAGATGCCATCAATGAAATGCAGCTTCCCAACACTAGCAGCACTCATGCAGCCCCACATAAGGACACTGCCACCACCATGTTTCCCTGTAGGCACCATGCATTTTTCTTTGTATTTCTCACCTTTGCGACGCCATACAGTTCTAAAGCCATCAGTTCCAAAAACATTTATCTTGGTCTCATCACTCCAGAGTATAGAGTCCCAGTAGTCTTCATCTTTGTCAGCATGGGCCCTGGCAAACTCTAGGTGGGCTTTTTTGTGCCTGGGCTTTAGGAAAGACTTCTTTCGTGGACGGCACTCATGCATGCCATTCCTCTGCAGTGTACGCCATATTGTGTCACAGGAAATAGTCACCCTAGTTTGACTTTCTACTTCTTTAGATAACTGCAGTGAACTTGCAAGCCGATTTTCTTCAACCCTTCTCATCAGAACACGCTGCTGTCGAGGTGTTAACTTCCGTGGACGACCTGGACGTCTCTGTGAGATGGTTGCACTTCCATCTTTTTAAAATTTTTGTACCACTTTTGCTACAGTATTCTGACTGATAAGTAAAGCTTTGCTGAACTTCTTGTAGCCTTCACCTTTCTAGTGTAAAGAAATTATTTTCTTTCTCAGGTCTTGTGACATTTCTCTTCCATGTGGTGCCATTACTGACAGCATGAAACGGGAAGGGGTTTTAACACCCTTTTATGGGTCAACTGTCTGCTGGACACCTGTGTAATAAATAATTAGACTCACATGTGGTTGAATTCTTGTTAAATTAGACATTTGTAAATGTAAACATCTATAATGTAGCTTTGCTCCAGAGACTTTCAGTGGGGTGTGCTCATTTTTGCATCACCCTAATTTGAGTAAAACTGAAAATTTTGTTCTCCAAGTTATATTATTAACCTTACTTTCATGTTATAAGTTAAACAGATGTTATATAAAACTTAGTCTTGTCAACATTTTGGAAATTGTTTTTGTGTTCATTGAGATATTGTTTAAAATGTTACTTTTCAAAGGGGGTGCACTCATTTACGCTTAGCACTGTATGTACATAATAAGTCCATTGTATCAAATGATTAATTTAAATGTTAGTACACAGTAGTTAAAGACAACTAATATAAACGGGGACCTATAACAAACAGTTACTAAATTGGGCATGGAATGATGGGTAAACATGGAATGATGGGTCTGATCGGGAACATAATTGCAGTTTGCAGTGTTTTTAGCAAATGTTTAAGCCACACGAGAAGAAGAAACAGCTCTGGTCATAACCAGAATACAGAAATGTGCTGTGCAACAATGCGAGCTGGGTGGAGCTAAGGCGATGACCTCACGGCTGAAGCTGGTGCCTTTGGGCACTCACCGATGCAGATGCCGTGTTCGCCTCGGGAAAGGCCAGGTGGGCAGGGCACCTCACATCGGTAAGAGCCCAGTGTGTTCTGACAGGCCCAAACCCCACAAATAGACGTCCCCAAGTCAGCACACTCATCAATATCTGACAGACAGCACAACCAACCAATCAGTTTACTAATTAAACAATCAGCAGAAAGCTTCTGGGTGGAGGGAGAAAAAGGAAATTGTTTTGGATTCTAGGTTTTTACCCTGGCAAGTCTGATTGGTTGGCTCCAGGCGGTAGCCTCCTTCACAGTGGCAGAGATACGAGCCCTCTATGTTTGAACAGGTACCATTTACACATCTGGTGTCATCCACACATTCATCTACATCTGAAAAAGCCAGCACACACATATTGGTTTTGAGTGGGCCATTTTAAAAGAATATATTTCTTGTTGTCTAGACATCCTGCTCAAACGCTTCCTTCTCCCCGTTTTACTGCTGGATGGGGCATTTAAACCAACTCTGGCACCTCACTGGGCCCCGGGAGCACATACATAAGTCCCACCAGAGGAAAAATAACATTGGCTCATATGTGAAACCCATTAGACACACAATTCCTTTCTTTCTCTCACTCTCTCTTGTGCTGCCAAAGACTGGGGCTTTTCAACAAAACAGCAGATTAATTTTGCCTAAACATCAGAGATATATCAACAAAGCACTGCTGAGAATCAGGACAAACCACAGCAGGATGCATCGATGAGAGAATATGTTTGTGTGTGTGTGTATACGTACCTTCACAGCCTGGCGGATCCCTGGTGGACACAAAGCCGGCATCACACACACAAAGGAATGAACCCTCTGTGTTCAAACACTCTCCGTTCGGGATGCACAGTTGTGTCTCATCCTCACACTCATCAACATCTATGAGGATGGAGGGATGAAATCAGTGACAGTGTAAGACTTTTATTCTAGTCAACTGCCTACTGCTTTCTACTTAAAAATAGTACATAAAATATTATGATTTCTAATACAACAATAAATATTAAAACATTAGTACTCTACTGTATGATCCATGTTTAATTAGAAAGTGGTATCCAGTTGTTTTCCAAGAAATTAAACTGTTAATTTGATTTTTGAAGCTATTGTGCTAATTGAAGCTTGGTGTGAAAATCTTAAAAAAGGAGCTAGATACCAGGCTTAATATCGCTTTTCATTGCACTGGAAATAGGTAAGGTAAGGTCATGTACATTGCATCATGGGTAACAGTATTCACATTTCCACAAAAAGATTAAGCAGCACAGCTGTTTTCAAGAATGATAATAATAAGAAATGTTTCTTAAGCACCAAATCAGTATATAGAATGATTTCTGAAGGATCATGTGACACTGAAGACTGGAAAAATGGCTGTTGGAAATTCAGCTTTGCCATCACAGGAATAAGTAACATTTTAAGTATGTTAAAATAAAAAACAGTTCTTTTAAGTTTTAGTAATGCACAATATTACTGTATTTTTGATCAAATTAATACAGCCTTGGTGAACGTGAGAGAATTCTTTAAAAAAACTTTTTAAAAATCTTACAGACCCCAAACCTTTGAACATAAGTGTACTACATACTGCAGAAACAATAAGAGTAGGATGATAATATCCAATAATATCCAATTCCAAACATAGCCTCTGTACTGTATGTGTGAGTTTGTTTGATGGTTGTCTCACCGTGGCAGCTGGTGCCATTGACTTGTCTATATCCCTGTGGGCAATTGCACTGGTAAGAACCCAAGATATTGACGCACTGCCCCACACCATCGCAGGTCTGAGGTAACTCCAAACACTCATCCACATCTGTGAACATCAGAATATCTCAACATGTTACATAAATACAATATTTTGTGGGATTTTGTCGATAACGATGATCAGATGATATTTTCAGACGAGTGTATTATTGTGCTGGTACCTTGGAAGGATTAGGACTGCCAAGTACATAATAACAAGTTTTTGTTATTCTTCATATTTTGTGCAGTTTTTAGCTCACAGCAGTGACAGAAATTACATTTTCCAATAAGTTTAAATAGATTTTTACCCTTTATCTGCATTTTTACATCAATTCAAATAGAATAATAAGACACTATAGGGCTGTTACCAATCAAATGAAATCAGTATCAACAAAATCCGTCTTTGCAATGCAGAGGAAACATCTGAAGTGGCATTTAGATGTATTTACAAAGACTGTTTAATGCAGCTCAGAGGTGACAAATTAATTTAACCTGCAGTTACAAATGCAAAAATAATGTTTTGATGTTTTAAAAATTGATGATTAAGGGAAATGATTTTAAAATTGAAAAGATACTTTAAATATGAAACTAAAATCGGCAGTAGGTGGCGGCAAGTCACTGTTAATGAGCGAATCGAGTCTTTAATTCAACCGATTCGTTCAAATGGACTGATTCATTCAGTAACGAAATGATGCTGTGTGTTGCTCAGAGATGCAAAACAGTGACCTTATGCACCGGCAATATTGTGTCTAAAATATAAGTCACTTAATTTTTTATTAAACTGCTGCATACAATTAATATCGCAATTGCAATTGTGCTGATATTTTAAAAATACGGCACTCTTTGTGTGATTGCTAAATAATATCATATGATATAAATATACCCTAAAAGACAAATACTCATACAGAGGCATTTTTACAGCATTTTAATAGAGTAAATCACTCATCAGAGCGGGCACTCTAAATGCACATGTGCAATAGACTAAATTAAACTAAAAAAAGGCTCACAGTGTGAATGCACTCTCAAGGCATGTTTTTGTTTGGTTTTTGCAAAGGGGCATACTCAATAACATCAGATTGCACATTGTTAAACAACAATTACAATATTATTGTAGTCGATATATATCGCACACTCCTAATCCATATCACACACTTTCGTACCGTCACATTGGTCTCCTGTGGACGACAATATAAAGCCAGCCTCACAGTTGCAGATAAACGACCCCTCTGTGTTCTGACAGTGACCTTGGGTGCACACGTTGTCATCGTGGCATTCGTCAATGTCTGTGACACACAAAATTGCTCATTTGCATTTTATCTGTTTTTTTTAACCTGATTGTTTGACAATCACAATTATGAAATTCCCAATGCTGTCATAATGCACATAAAAAGCCATGTAAAAGGCAAACAAAGTGAAAATAATCGATTAATAACTAAAGGAAACAAAAACAAAACAAAAGAAATAAACAAAAACAAAACACAACAAAACAATAAGCAAAACCAAACAACTAAAACACCAAAAAAAACAAGACTAGACAAAACGAAACAAAACAAATAAAAAAACACAAATTCACATAGAAGTTGGAGAGCTTATCTGTCATTTGTTAGACAAGATATAGATGAACAAAATCTTTGAAAAACACTAAAAGCTGTTCAACTGAACGGATAGTACCTGTGCAGGCCTTGCCATCAGGAGTGAGCGAGAACCCTTCATCACACGTGCAGATGAAATAGCCCTCCAGATTCGAACACTGACCATGAGCACACACTCTTTCATCCAGACACTCATTTATATCTGCACAGAGAAGGTCACGAACACAATACATCTGAAGAAAGACACCTCTGTGGGTCACATTTATAAAGGCCCTCTCATTTGTCAAAAAGTAGCTGTGCTAAACACATATTGTATAAAAGCAAACAAAAATTGCTTCTTACCAACACATTGGCCATTTCTCCCTTCAAACCCATCCGGACACGGAGAACACATGAAAGAGCCCAAAGTGTTATAGCAGAGACCAGATGGACACACTCTCCCATCCTGACATTCATCAATATCTATATAGACACAAGAAGAAATTACCAGAATGATTCAAAATCAATATAGGAGTTCATGGCATCCATCCAGCAAAGGGTCTGCATGTGCCAGCTGTGAAGGTTTGATAGGAGGGTCTGTTCTTATGGATGAATGTTACTGCCGTCCTACTGTGAGGGGAACAGGAAACAATCGACTCAGGAGCAAGAAAGCTCATTTTGTTCTCCATCTCTCTGCTACACCATTATTAACGTAGATACTTGAAGAAAAACATCTTAACTGCGAAACTGCTCTGATAGCGATGCCATGATGTATGATGGCACCATGCCTGCTTCCTTCTACACATTCAACCATTCATTCACCTTCATTACTGCTTCCAACAGCAGCCAAAGTCACTTCATCTCTAAACTGAATGGATGTGTTACATTAAAACGGTTAGAGTGTGAAAACACATCACCTAATCACAACTGCAACAGATTTTTAAAGAGCTTTACATTAGATCAGACAGCTGCATTTACAAGGACACATTTTCAATACTTAAAAGAATGTTTTACAATGTTCTTTGACTTCCAAAGTCAAATATTCAATTATAAACAAATTTACAAAAAAAAAAAAGGCTGGAGATGTGGCTTAGCAGTGTTCTGGGCATGTTGTGGTGCTCAAATGGGAGAGGTTTGAATCTGGCTTATTAAAAGTAGTCTGTCATTTAACAATTGGAGAGACTGACAAGTAAAGAAAATGTCAGCATCTTGCATAATCAAAGAGTAAAATCTGTAAAAGTAATTTCTGTCTCGTAGGCTGGCGTAGAGCAAACAAACAACGCCCCACATTTTGTAGCAGTTACACAAATTCCAGATTGCGGAATTAAGGTGGGACTAATTCCTAAATGGAAAAGTTAAACCAGTTTACTGGAACAGTTAAACCTGTTAACCAGAGAAACCAATGTGCTGGCCATATCAGTTTAAATGGATGTAATGAGTAACTCTGGGCAAAAGCTTCCGGATGTCTTGTTCTCTGGATTTCCTAATACGAGGAGAAGATGTGTTTTCCAAGTACCGTGAACATTTCCTCATCTGCAGCGGTAGCCCTGAGGTATTTGGGTGACTCGGTTGAGGGTACGATAATACCTCTCTTCTTCCTCCACAAACCTCAAAGTGTGTCACAGGGAGGTGGTTTTTACCTCGTCTGCAAACCCTGAAAACCAGCTAATGACACACACACACACAGGATGTGTGTGGAGTTGAGAAAGAGACAGAGCTGTGCCTGTATTTAGACGACCACATTGTGGTTCAAGACCAAAAGCAGACTTCATATGAGTGCTGATCTGTCTGGATCAAAATAAGAGCCAAGAAAGTGGAGGAGAGAACTGGCAATGGCTCACGAGGAAAGATACAGAACTCCAAACGGGCCTTTATTTCCCTTCTAACATGTCCACAAAATAAATAATAGATAGCCTAATAAAAGATTCTTAAAAGAAAAAATAAATAACAGCTGAAGAAATTAAATAGTAAATATATGTACCAGTCAAATATTGTGAACCCTACTTTGATTCAGGTAGTTTGTGTACATGGGTGAGTTTATATGGGACAGAGTCTTGTAATTACCGGAGCAGCTGGTGCCCTGCTCGTTAGGCATGAAGCCAGGCTCACACACACACAGGAATCCGCCTGGAGTGTTATGACAGTGACCATTAGCACACAAACTTGGGCTCTCCGCACACTCGTCGACATCTGTCAAAAATAATCAGGTAATCAATGGATCTGTCTTTTCAAGCAGTATAAGACACAAATCCAATCTGAATGCACAGTTTTCATAACACATCGTCTAATGAGATGTCGTCATCTGGATTTAGAAGCATTGAAGTCTTAAAGACTAAGGCATAGACTAAAAATGGTGTCTGATGAAGTGAAAAATTAGTAAAATTATACATAAATGGTCATTCTTCCACATTATGACTCCATTTCCATATAGAAAAAAAAATTGTAGTCACTAAATTTTTGCCTGGTAATGTCTGAAGTTCATTTAATTTGTTTTAGATGTGTTGTTATAGTGACTAAGAAGCCTTGGTTCCTTAAATGGATAGTTCACCCAAAAATTATCATTCTGTTCTCATTGTTTACATGTTGTTTTGATGGCCCCCTTTGGACATTCTTTTGACTAAAAGTAATGTTGCACCTACAGTTGCAAGAATAAGTATGTGAACCACTTGCAGAATCTGTGAAAATGTGCAAAATTTTAACAAAATAAGAGAGATTATACAAAATGCATGTTATTTTTTATTTAGTACTGTCCTGAGTAAGATATTTTACATAAAAGATGTTTACATATAATCCATAAGACAAAAAATAGCTGAATTTATTCAAATGACCCAGTTCAAAAGTTTGTGAACCATTGATTCTTAATACTGTGTGTCATTACCTGGATGATCTACGACTGTTTTTTTGTTTTGTGATGGTTGTTCATGAATCCCTTGTTATTCTGAGCAGTTAAACTGAGCTCTGTTCTTCAGAAACAATCTCCAGGTCCCAAAAATTCTTCAATTTTCCACCATCTTTTGCATATTTGAACCGTTTACAACAGTGACTGAATGATTTTGAGATCCATCTTTTCACATGGAGGACAACTGAGGGACTCAAACTCAACTATAAAAAAGATTCAAACATTCACTGATGCTCCAGAAGGAAACACGATGCATTAAGAGTCGGGGGGTGAAAACTTTTGAACAGGATGAAGAGGTCCAAATTTTTCTTATTTCGCTTGAATATAATTTTATTCATTTAGTACTGCCCTTCGGAAGCAACAGAAGATACTTGCATGTTTCCCGGAAGACAAATTAAATACAATTTACCTTCAAATTCCAAATGTTTTCACCCCCTATCTATTAATGCATCATGTTTTTTTCTGGAGCATCAGTGAATGTTTGAACCTTTTTTAAAAGTTGTGTTTGAGTCCCTCGGTTGTCCTCAGTGTGAAAAGACGGATCTCAAAATCATTCAGTCACTGCTGGAAAGGGTTCAAATATGCAAAAAATTATGGAAAACTGAAGAATCTGCAGGACCTGGAGATTTTTTCTGAAGAACAGAGTTCAGTTTAACTGCTCAGAACAAACAAGGGACTCATGAACAACCATCACAAAACAAAAAAACAGTCATGGATCATCCAGGTAACCACACACAGTATTAAGAATCAAGGGTTCACATACTTATGAATGGGTTTATTTTAATAAATTCAGCTTTTTTTTGTCTTGTGGATTATATGTAAACATCTTTTATGTCAAATATCTTACTCAGGACAGTACTAAATAAAAAATAACATGCATTTTGTATTATCTCTCTTATTTTGTTAAAATTATTAACATTTTCACAGATTCTGCAAGTGGTTCACATACTTTTTCTTGCAACTGTATATGTCAACCAACTCTCATTAGAGTATTAGTTGACTATTAGGGTTAGGAAAATAAGGGGTTAGGTTTGTAGAATAAGTTGACATGTACTTGCAAAGTTAGTAGAATGTCTATTGGGGGAACATCAAAATTAAGTGTATTAAGAGTCTATTAGACAGGCTACTAATACACTACTGATACTTTAATGACAGTTAGTTGTGATGTAGGTGCAACTTCACTTACAGTCAACAGAATGTCTAAAGGGGATCATTAAAATAAAGTGTAACCTTATTATTTACTCACTCTCATGTCATTTCAAACCTGTATGACCTTTATTCTTTGGTGGAACACAAAAGAAGGTATTGTGAAAAAATGTCTTAAGAGTTTTTGCCCATACAATGAAAGTCAATGGGATCCAGTTTTTGTTTTGGACCCCACTGACTTTCATTGTGTGGACAAAAACAGTTAAAACATTTTCAAAATGCCTTTACAGTTTAATCAGTGACTGACTACATCAAATAGATGCATGATGGATTTATGGATGGATTACATAAGCAAAATAACCACTGTTTAATAAATGAGAGATCCAGTTCTTGGTACCAATAAAAGACGAAGAGAACAACAGTATCAGTACTGTTTATACAGTTTAACCTTTGACCTCTCACCTACACATGTGGTGCCCTCACTGTCTGTTTTATAGCCATCATCACAGATGCATGTATAGCTGTCAGCAGTGTTATAACAGATTCCTGCACCACAGATATCAGGTCTTACTTGACACTCGTCAATCTCTATGAAGAGAGAGAGAGAAAAAAGAACAAGGTAATTTTCTCATTTTCACGATCTTGAAATATGCCCATAGGAAAACAGTAGAGAGAGTTTTCTTGCACTAAAATGATTGTGTATAATTTCTTATTTATTTATACAAAATATTATATATTTTTAGTATGGACTATTAATCAGTTATTGGCCATAACATTGATATAATTATGCACTTATCAGTAAAACTGTGCATCCCAAATATATAGTACATGTAGATGAGACTCACCTGCCAGCTGTGTTGGGGAGATGTTCTGACTTTCTCTGGAAGGCAGAATTGCTACTGGAGCAGGTGGTGACACCTTCTCCACCACCTCTGGAGAGTGACAAGGAATGGGGAAAAACAGGAAGAGAAAGAAAAGAGATGTAAGACATTCCACAATCTGCCCAGAATTCCTGCTACAGATTGTTGCAAAACAATCAAAATTGCTTGATCTCTTGAACAAAAACTGAACATGTCCAACATCTGGCACCACAGCAGCTGATCAAAGATCAACCAATCGTTGTCACCATCTGGATGTGTTAGTTGAGGTCACTTCTACACATTTTAAATGATTTGTCTTATCTCAATTTAAACAGCACTTCAGAAATCTTTGCATAAACTAGTGGGTCAGTTAAAAGACGTGAAGACGTGTTTATGGGGATATGCATGTACAGTACAAGTGGGACTGAGACCTGGGAGGGCAGGCTCCATCCTGATTGTAGATACCCCAGGTGACAGCTGGGCCTGTCCAGGCTGTACTATTGACCTATCAACACTCATGTGGGTAAAAAGCTCCTTCAAACAGATAAGAAATAAATGACAAACATAATAATCGACTGATCCACAAAGAGATATACTGTAGCAAATGTATTGGCAACTAAAGCAAAGAGGTAAGATGCTTCTGCTCTGACTGAATGGGGCGTTAAAGTGGGCGGAGCTGTAAAATCTTCGACCCTGTCCCAAATGGCACACTTGATGCATAATCTTTGTAATTTTATAATTCTGAAAGGTGCTCAAGAGCGTGCCCCTGAGACGAGGTGGCATAGTTGTGGACTACATCAGTCTCACAGTCTATGCAGAATTACAACAAAGTGTGGAAATGGACAGCAAGTGCTTAGGGTGGCATTTGGGACAGAGTCAGTTAAGTGGAAGAAAGCCATATGCAATCACACAGATCTGCAACCCTGCCCTCTGCCCTCTCTCTCGCTCACACACACACACAACACATGGAAACCCTCTCGATTTAGTTCAAAGAAGAGACCGTTAAATTGTAAAAATTGAGATACTTGTGGAACAAATCGGGGGTTCTTCAGATTGCCACACTGGCAGAACCCTTCAGAAAACCTCTAGGCAACCTTTGAAGGTCCCTCTAATATTAGTATATATTTTAAGTGAAACAAAACCCGACAGGGTTACTGGAGGAACCGTTGACAGACTTTGGAGTTCTTGAAGTAGCTTTTGTGCATTTCTCAGAGAACTGCCTTTTTGATAGGATGCCTACAGGTTCTTCAAAGGGTTCCTCCAGTGGGGCAGTCTGAAGAACCAAGTATCTTTTCATTTTTAAAATCATATGCTGTTGGGCGGTAAAACGAAATTCGATTTGTTCCACACAGTCCTGAAACATTAAATAAGCCTCTTTATGTCACCTGAAAACCATTAAAGTGTCTCAAAGACCTGACCAGATAGAAAGATCTTCCCTAATTACTTCATTCAAGAGTGCTCTTTAATTTTTATGTCCTTTTAAAATAATTTACCGTTTTTAACCTTTATCTTTCATAAACTGAAGAGATTTTTAGGTGCACTGTATATGTCTAAACCAATTATTACACCCGGTTTCAAAGACAAGGCTTAAGCATAGTTCCAGACTAAAATGCATGTTTGAGCTGTTTTAACTGAAAGCAACTTATACTGACATATCTTAAAATATGTTAGTGCCATTTTTTTGTCTCAAGATTCACACCAGTAATGTTTTTTTCTAAGGCACATTTATAAAAGCTACTTAATGTCCTAATTGAACTAAGGCCTAATCCTGGCTTAATTTAAGCCCTGTCTGTGAAACCAGGAGTTAGTGTAATAAAAGTTTGTCAATGTTCTCCAACAGTTTTAGACAACCAAATTGTAAATATTAAATTTTATCATTTTAAAAACTACAACTTAAAATGGCTTTTTTTTTTTAAATGTTAACATTGGCTGGACAAATATGAACATTAAGACACAGTCGCATCAATCATACACAAAGCGAAGGACACACAATGACATACACGCAGAATGCTGAGCGCACAGAGCAGTCATGCAGTAGTGATGACATGATGTCATGCTTTGAATGTCTTTTTTGAAAGTTTTTAGCTGCCATTTTGCAGTGCTGCTTTGACGTGTGCGTGAAAGCATCAGCATCAGCTGTGCAGCGTATTTAGCAGATCTTTACTGCTGAATCAAACCCAACCTACCTGCCGGGGAACTGTGGGAACTGTACAGCAGACCATTACGTCATATAAAAACACAAAAATAAACTGTCACACAAAGCTGTGAAACAAACAATCATTCATATGTGAATTCAATACAGTAGTGCTGGCAATTATGCTCCTGAATTCACAGAAATATTAAAAAATTAAAAAATTAAATAAATTAAAAAATAAAATATCCATAGTTTTGGTCATGTAGTGTGTAAGAGGGTGAACTTCAGTGGACCAACTTTATTTCCAGAGCAAATTCGAAACACGGTTTCCCAGCAACAGGACAAAACTTAATAAAGCCCAAGGACAAATTCTTTCTCTCTGAACCTGGCCCACCTCCACCACACATTTCAGCAGTGCAATGCTTTTATGGGCTGCTTTTGCAGAGAGGCTATAAAAATCTGTGCAGTTCATTTTGTGCGAGAGAAGTGAAAGGAGAAAATATGATGTGATGCACTGATCTTCTGGAATCCTTCATCAGCTTTGACATTGGTTTTGCAAGGTGGAAGCATTACTAATGACTCTCTCCCTCATGCCAAAGAGAGAACAGTTCTGTGTTCACTTTCTATAGGAACAACAGAGGCTTGGCTACATTTTGGATCTCAGTCTTCTCCAGACCAATGCCAAGTCTCATTCCATTAACTGGTGCCAAGTGTACATGTGATGACATTTAAAAGAGAAGAAAAGAAGGACAGGGAAAAGGGTGAAAGAGTTCTTGCTGGTGTAGCTTTTGTGTGTATGTATCTCTCCTTCATAAAAAGCATCCAGGCAGGCCATAATGTAAATAAACTTCGCATCACAAACCCAATTCTGGCAGGTTTCCTTAACACATGTTTGTGATATTCTGCATGAGGCAAATAAAACATCCAAAACCTAATGTCAGCATATTCACAGACGTACTTTAGACTGTTGGATAAACCCTTTAGAATTAAAGCTTGAAGTCGTTCATAGTTTTTGTCCTGTGTGGCTACTAAGTTGTGTGACTCACCAGGTAGTTGCCTCTCTGTGATGCCGAGAGCTTCCACAGGCTGCTGTAAGGTAGGGAAGGGCACGGGAGGGTCCACGGGCACTTGGTGTCTGATGGTGGGCTTGTTCTGGCCCTGACCGTCTGGCTGGCTGTGTACATTAGGCAGTTTGGGCTTGTAAATGTATGGTGGAGTGACATGGTATCCCATACCTCCAGGACAAATGTCTTTAAACGCAGCTACGAAAGAAAGAAAACACATTCACCAAAATATTCACAGCACTAATGTCTATCTATCTAACTATTAGGGGTGTAACGTACACAAATGTGATGGTTCGGTACGTACCTAACCTCGGTATTGAAGACACGGTTCGGTACGGGTTCAGTACAGCAGGGGGGAGAAAACTAAACATAAAATTGCTTCTTTTTTCTATTAAACAGTGGCTTATTCAACAAATGATGTCTCTCACTTAAATTCAGTTACAATTAACATTTTCTTAAGGACAAAACAATCTATCTCAGCTAATGCTGTAAACTATGTACAGGAAACTTTTTCTTACACATTACTGTAATATTAAAGGTTACAATTAACAACAGAGCGCAAATGATTAAATTCAGTTGCTAGTTATTTTTAGATATAATAATCAACACTCAAATAAAAAAAAACATGTAAATTGCACATAAGGAAGGTTTTGCATTAACTTCTAAATCGAAGTAAAAATCGTGTTCGGGTGGGTAAAATCCGCGTTTTTGGCGGGAATCCCCTGGTAAAATTTGCATTCCAGGGGCTAAATATCATGTTATTTAGGGTTGCTTCAACCCGTGGACATGAAAAACAATCATGATCAGCAGATGAATCGCCTTCGATAATGAACGCGATATTGCGTAGCTTGTCCGCGAGCTACGGCTCTGTATATTAAGTGCCGCTCCATTTGAAAGCAGGTGATGGACATTTACCGCTAATCACAGAACCGGCTTTACTGACGAGACACGCATGACAATCCCATGCGATTAATCGTGCAGCCCTAGGATTGCCTGTGACTGACTGTGTTAGTCATCTAATGAACCGAACCGTGACGTCCGTACCATACGGTTCGGGAGGAATACATGTACCGTTACACCCCTACTATCTATCAATGAAATACAATCATCTTAAAAAAAATAAAAAAAATAAACAAAACACTCGTCATTTTAAAATATTAAAAAATGCATTAAATATATGGAGACTGCATAGTTCTTGTTGCCTCATATAACTTGGGTGTTAACACTTTCCTTACCAACCAATACTGTAAAGCAAAATGCTGACACTTAATTGAGTGACTGCTCAAAACGCAGGCCTCGCCGGAAGGCAAATACAAACGTGACGTAAGATGTGTGTAGGAAAACAAATAATATACAGGAGAACTAACAAAAAGAGAGTGATGGCGTGTAAAAGCATCTACGTAGCAGAGCTGTGGAACACACATGCAAACCACAATGAATGAGAATGAGGGATGAGGGAATGATACCAGTAGAATAGGAGGGGCCAGTAGGGGGTGTGTCTCAGGTAGCTTACCTGTCCCAGGTAGGGGGCAGCGGTCACAATGAGGACCCCAGGCTTTGCCCACACTACAACAGCATAGCTGTTTACTCAGCTGTGTGGACACAGGGTGCAAGCACTGCTTCCCCGGACTGACAAATCGGAAGCAATCACCCTTCTCCTCGCGAAGAGCAGGTGTTTCGGCTGGTTACCGTAGAGATGGAAGGAGGGAGTGAGGGGAGGAGTGTGCACGGTGTATGACATAAACATGGAAGAGAGAGAGAAATAGAGAACAACAGAAGAGAAAAGAGATTCCCTTCACCTTGTGTTCCATCTATGCACAACTACAATGCCATAACAAAAGAACAACTGCCCCTATAACCACATTAAAACAGAGTGTAGGGGACAGGATTGTGTATAAAAAGTGATACTGTTTTTCAGACACAAGATAGACAAGAACAAAGGACAAAAATACAACTAAAAGTGCAAAGAGGTCAGTTCAGCAGGAAGCATTTGAGAAAGGTTAGATACAAGGGTTAATACACCAGTAGGCACTTGATATAAGACATCTGCTTAAATATATTAAATATCAAAATTACATTAATCTAAAGGCTGCTGAAAAGGTATAAATATATTAAAATAGAAAACAGTTATTTTAAATGATAACAAAAAAATCTTACCGACCCGATATATGTGTAAACGGCCTTCTCTCATATTCATTTTTCACTAGGGGCCAATTCTGAGTTTTCCTATCACAATGTACAATTCAACATTTTCATATAGCAGAAGCAGATAACAGTAGATTTGTGTTGACAGAACTTATACTGTCAGCCAAAACACACTGTATACATGAGCAAAAAACCTCGATTGACTGAAGGCTAAAAGGAGGATTAAAAGAACTCTCTGAACTTCTCTGAAAAAAAAGGACATGACGGCATGTTTCAGAGGTATAATTTGGCAAATGCTGCCTTCCAGGAGAAGGATCAGCCTCTATATTTATCACAATAACACAGACAGCACACTTAGGTTACCTCATTAAATCACAGAGAAAGCTTGAGTGTGTTTGTGCCCCACTGACCGACTGCACATTTCAACCTCTCCTGAACAGCAGACAACCTTCCGCTCTTGTGACAGCCACAGTTTGTGTTAGTAGCCATGTTAAATCATGCTGCTAGCTAGACTAATCAGAACATCTTACTGGTACGAGCTGAAGTGAGCTGAAGCTGCACTGAATCCATTTACATTTATAGATATCTTTGAGCAGGTAAGCATGGAAACAGAAGGAACATGCCAAAGACATCAGCCATCCAAGTTACGCTGGATTTGAGAGGAGAGTAGAGGAGAGTAGATGAGAAGCTTACGGAAGCAGGTGGTCAGGGTGGGGTCAGGCACAAAGCCTGGGTTGCAGATACACCTGAAGCTGCCCATGGTGTTGATGCAGTTTCCATTGGGACAAACACCTTGAATCTGGCATTCATCAATATCTGAGTGTGACAACAAACATTAGAAACTCATTTTTTTATCTTTCTTTAGAGGAACACAAAATAAGATATTTTGAAGAATGTTTTTTTTGTCCACTGAGTGTCAAAACTACATTAACATTCATTGTATGGACAAAAAGAAAAACACAGGAACTCTTTTGTCTTCAACAGAAAAAAGTCATACAGGTTTGGAATGACATTAAGGCGAGTAAATTATGCTAGAAATTTCATTTTGGGTGAGCTATCCATTTAATATTCTTTAACACATATACTGTAGCAGTCATTACATTGACAGTAGAAGAAAATAGGTTTGAGATGCACACACACATTGCAATATACATACACACACATAAATATATATACTGTACATTATTTTAAAAGCATAAAGGCCTGCTCACACTAAGAGTAATAACTATAAAGGTAATTATAACAATAACTATATTAGCATCCACACCAGTGTAGATCTCTAAACTAAATTTTGTTAGATTTATGCTTAAAAAAACTAAGAAAAAACATTTGCCAATGGGGTCAGAAAAATAAACCTAATTCAAGATTTTCTGACAACAATTCATAACGTATAGTGCAATTTTGCCTCACAAGTATGTATCTTTAAGGATGTTTACATTATTTTTTAAAACACGACAAAATACTAATAAAAATGACTTTCTGCAGTACATACGCATTTACTTGCATGTGATTTTTTTCACAGCTTTATTCATGTTAATATAAACCCATATGATGTGATCAACAATAACTAATTATCAGTCAGAAAAATGAACGTACACAAACACACGTTAGGTTTTTGTGTTTTATGAGGACCCTCCACAGATATGATTTTATAGTGTACAGACTTTACATCTTTTAGCCCTAACCATACACCTAAACCTTACCCTTACAGAAAGCATTCAGCATTTTTACACACACACTAACCACACTAATATTTCACTAAGAGGCCATTGAGTGCAAGTTAAGGGTGTGGGCAGTCATCATTCCTAGTCACTTAGAGTGTGACACAGATCCAACACATGTCCTAATGCAATGTTAATGTGTTCATGATGACAGTGATTCTCATGCAGAGAGGGCATACACTCAATCCCTCAAGCATCCAAACATCTGCACCAGAACACAGACTGGCCCAGAGGAGCTGTCAATCACCGCTATATGAAATCATAATGTCCCCATTATACAAGAATACCCCACATATCTATACAAAATACACCTAATGACCTGCAAATCTAAATGGTGACGGATAACTAAAGAAATTCGAATGGGCGAACTCACTAAACCAAATCACCAATTATTGCAGCGGCCTGTGTCTTATTCACTAACCACCCTCAAAGCAGTTTAAAAAGGCACTGCATTTGCTGTGAATGATACAGTGCTGCACCATGAGTACTGAAGTTAAGTTATTCTTTTCAGAGCAAAATGCCTCTTTCCATGTAAATTATGCTAATTAGAGATTGCTAAACTAACTTAGCTTAGTTGCAAAAATAATACAATAATTAGTTCAAAGTAAATACATTTATGAAGTAAAAAAAGTAAAAATTTGATTAAAAGTAAAAATTATAAGCAGTAGTAAAAGTATCATGAACAAAAGTTCAGTGACAAAAAAAAGTATGGCGATTATTCTCTGTCAGAAATGTTTATGAAAGCATAAACCTGCCAATGAGGACAACATTTTGACTAATGACAGGAAGAGAGATTCAGCAGCATCAGAGCCTGGCAGAACACCCAAACCACAGGAGACCCGTCCACTTCGCAGTAAAAGCTTTGGCCTGACGCAAGAAGGCGTCAAAGGTTTAGTGGGACCCTCAGGCTGTGTTATCAGGACAGTGATAATGTTCGAACTTAACGGCACTCTGAGCGCTAAAGAAGTGTTGTAAACTATCCTCAGAGAACAGCACATGCTGAAATATTTATTAAGATACAGAGTCCATAGTGCTTTTTTATTAAAACTATCTAGGGTACATATACCTACTAATGCTATGCTAATGCTGTGAAGAAATTAAAGAAGCACTATACCTACAAATTTAAATAGTACTCTTGAGAAATGAAGTGATCTCAACATGAGATCACATGACCATCAACTCTGCTTTTGCAGACCATAAACAAAAATGGCTTCGCAGTTTTAATGAGTGCAATATCTCATATGAAAATTATATTTGGCTTATTTGATAGTTCACTGGAGATTATAACTACATAACTATATATATTTTTTTCCTGAGCAGCTAGGTTTTATCTTAATTAACTGCACTTAAGTATGTCTCAATGTTGCCCAGATCTACCAGCTTTTAAACTCCTATCTCTCCTGACCCAGAGTGCCTGTGGCCAGGCCACACTTTGGGCACTTCCTGCTTCACTTTTAGCTGCGGTTTAGCTCTGGGTTTGGTAGACTGAGGCAGCTGGTTGTGGCTGCTAACAGCAGATGTGTTTGGCTCTAGGTGTACGGAGATAATAAAAAAAAATCTTACTGACCCCAAACTTGAGTTTTCAATACATAATTAAGAGTGCAATTTTATAGTTAATTAACAGGAATACTGAGGTTGTTTTTATTTACAATTAAGTAATATACACCCCCATCCCACATCTGGCTGTATCTCGTTCTCATTATTCTTTATAAAGTAGTATTATTAAAGGGTTAGTTCACCCAAAAATGAAATTTCTGTCATTAAGTACTCACCCTCATGTCATTCCAAACCCGTAAGACCTTTGTTCATCTTCGGAACGCAAATTAAGATATTTTTGATGAAGCGACAAGAATACTTGTGCGCAAAAACAAAAATAAAGACTTTATTCAACAATTTCTTCTCTACCCTGTCAGTCTCCTACCCAGTTGACACAGTGTGAACAGTGCAGAGCTTCCATGTTACGCCGGCTCAGTATTGGCCGATGCTGTTCGCGTGAGCACCACGACGCATGCGATGCTGATGCAGGAGCCGGCCAACAATGAGTCGGCGTTCTGACGTAGAACCCCAAAGCGCTGCACTTTGTTCACTACGTCAACTGTGTAACAGACTGACAGGGTAGAGAGGAAATTGTTGAATAAAGTCGTTATTTCTGTTTTGTTTTTGCACACAAAATGTATTCTCGTTGCTTCATAACATTAAAGGATTAGTTCACTTTTAAATACACTTTTCCTGATAAATGTACTCACCACCATGTCATCCAAGATGTTCATGTCTTTCTTTCGTCAGTCGAAAAGAAATGAAGGTTTTTGAGGAAAACATTCCAGGATTTTTCTCCTTATAGTGCATTTCAATGGCTACCAACAGATTGAAGGTCCAAACTGCAGTTTCAGTGCAGCTTCAAGAGCTTTAAACGATACCAGATGAGAAATAAGGGTCTTATCTAGCGAATCGATCGGTAATTTTCGAAAAAAATACAACTGTTTATGATTTATAAACAAAATATCGCCTTGAACGTACTTTCCGCTTCCGCATTCTTCATAACGCTTACGCTGAATGTCCTACGCCTTCCCTATTGTACTTACGTAACGAACGCGGTGCCAGTTTTGTTTTTTTCCGTAAGTAGAATAGGGAAGGTGTAGGACATTCAGCGTAAGTGTTATGAAGAATGCGGAAGCGGAAAGTACGTTCAAGGCGATATTTTGTTTAGAAATCATAAACGGTTTTATTTTTTTCGAAAATGACCGATCGATTCGCTAGATAAGACCCTTATTACTCATCTGGTATCGTTTAAAGCTCTTGAAGCTGCACTGAAACTGCAGTTTGGACCTTCAATCTGTTGGTAGCCATTGAAATGCACTATATGGAGAAAAATCCTGGAATGTTTTCCTCAAAAACCTTCATTTCTTTTCGACTAACGATAGAAAGACATGAACATCTTGGATGACATGGGGGTGAGTAAATTTATCAGGAAAAGTGTATTTAAAAGTGAACTAATCCTTTAAGGTTAAACCACTGTAGTCACGTTGACTATTTTAACAATGTCTTTACTACTTTTCTGGACCTTGAATGTGGTAATTTCGTTGTTTCTATGGGAGATAAAAAAAATTAAAAACTGATTTCATCAAAAATATCTTAATTTGTGTTCTGAAGATGAATGAAGGTCTTACGGGTTTGGAACGGCATGAGGCTGAGTACATAATGACAGAAATTTCATTTTGGTTGAACTAACACTTTAACATGCTAATCAAAAGTTTTACTTTGCTAAAGCATACATTAACAATATATGGCAGTATGAGTGTTACTTCACTTTGATTCTAAGGCTGAGCAAAAGCCCTGAAATCTGTCTGGCTGCTGGCCCTGATGTGTTGGATCTCTGGCTATTACATCCAACTTCAACATAGATTAGAAAGATCTATCAAAGATGCCACCTGTCTCTCCTCCTGCCTGTCCTCGTAACCGTGAAAGAGAGTCTTCTCTGTGATAGATCTGGGACACTATTTTAAAATGGCAATTTAATAAAAGCAACAGTACATGGCATATGTGGCAAGTTGTGAAATGCAGAGGCCAGTGGGGGGTGAAATGAATTATATACAGAATGTGACTATGACAAATAGTCACTCATGCATCTTATCAAAATCCTCACAATCGATGCACAACTAAATAAACACAAAAATGTTGCACCACAGTATACACACGTTCACTGCAGGAACAAAAATACACAATAAAAGCATTAGCATGTATGTGCAAGAAGAAACAAGCCATGGCTCTTACCAATACACCGAGTGGCATTCAGCCTCTTATAGCCTTGAGGACATTCAATCAAAGGAATTGCTTTGTAGGAAAGAGAGAAAGAGAGAGTGAGAGAGAGGACAACAAAAAAATAACAGCACATTTAGTTAAAGCGCTAAAGATAAACATTCTTTTCCACCAAATGTAAGGAAACTTTGGTGTAGTAAGAATAAATATAAAATCTAGTCTTACTAAAATATGTAACTAAAATAATTTAATTTACAATCTATAAATGATTGTCCACTGTAACCATTACTATAATGATAGTCTCAAGATAACCAGTGTATGCACCAAAATACCATAGTTACCACATAAATCATTCTAATATGCTGATTTGGTGCTCAAGAAACATTTCTTATTATTATCGATGCTATTATCGAATTTTTCTGGAAACCGTGACACTTTTTTGTCAGGAACCTTACTGACCCCAAACAGTAAAAAGTTACATTATAAAAAAAGGATCTTTATGTCCTTGGTAAAGTTGCCATTGTATTATTATTGCAGTAACAAAACTATAACTATGGTATTTGGCGGATGATTACCATGATACATTTTTGTACAGGACATCCCCAAGAGTTCAGCTCCTTAATTCACACAGGAAACTAACAGGATATAATGGAGAACCAAACGCAAGTGTGAAAATTTTAAAAACATCTAATCTGATTACATTTTGTTCTTACATGTTTTTACATGTTCTACACTAACACAAATACATTCACACATGGAACATTAATCACTCTATATAGTGTGATGTTAAACACACCATTGTCTCTGAGCTCATCACCTTCAGATAAAAAAAAGCAAGCAAAAACACTGTACATAGTTTTGTGGTGACTGTTTTAAGGTTTGTCTCAGGAGAGGCCTTGCGACTGGGAACGCATAACAGGAACAGGGTTTACTTCCCTCTCATTCTCATGGGTAATGACCATAATAAATTACATAAATAGAACAAAGAGAGAGAGAAAGTGAGACGGAATGACTCATTTGGAACAGAACAGAATGCCACCGACATTTCCAAGGGTCATATTTTGAGCCTGCTGAACTCCAGACTTGTTTGATTCTTCATTACCCCAACACTTGTGTAACGTTACTGCCGTGCACTTCTATTTCCATTCAGTGCCAGCTGATGTCCTAGTAAGTGCTCGCCTACAGCTGCTGCAAACAGAGCTCAGAGACAGCAGTAATGTCACATCCACTTCACACCTTTCATTGCTATACTGAATCGCTCTTCTTCCAAAATGGAGTAAACATCTACGTAACTGAAATGAAAAAGTGTGAAGATAAACAAACCTCACTTTTCAAGTGAAGGAAAAACATTTTATTTGGCATTTAAAGATTGAAACAACAATCTTTAAATATTTCATACACCCATGAACGTTTGTTTTGGTGAGGTCCATGAGGTTTAAATCAGTGATATGTCTGGGAATGCACAGAATGCAGGGCTGCCCATATATGGGCAGAGAATTTCACAAAAATCTACAGACATACCGTGAAGAGAAAGCACAGAAGATAGAGATTGGGGTGGTACACTAACGGTTTTCTGTAGGGACAAACTTCAGAGAAGTGACTAAGCAAGAAGGAATCATGACTGTATGAGTAAATGTGTGTGTATGTGAGGAAGCATTACTAAAGCTGGAGTGTGTGCCAGGTGAGTCAGCATGTCAGTAAGTTCAACACAGCGTGTGTAACCAGATACCTTACAGCTTTCTCTTTCCTTTGCCCACTCATTACGTACTTGCCTTTTCTCTGTGGAATGCATCCCTTCCCTCTCATTCTTGATATTAGGACCATGTGTCTGTTGAGTCACAGCCACTTGGAGGTTTGACATCAAATAGTTTTTAGAGGAACCTCTCATACTTTCTTTTAGTTAGTGAGAAATCAAGGCTGGGCCTGTTGATGAATCACTGCTTTCCTGCTCTTTTCGGACCGCACTACTGTGGAATACTCTGCACAATCATACTGAAAGTGTGATTCACCGCAAATGAGGCCCAGACATACTGATGTTTAACGCTGTGTCTCACTCTGAACATACACCAGTTTGTTTCAGTCATTTCCATCATTCAATAAACAGATTAAATTGAAAATGTAAGACATATGCTTGAATTTGTGTGTGAGGGTGAGACAGATGTTTGTGTGTGTGAAGGTAAAACAGATGTTTGAAAGAGAGGGAGAGAGAGAGAGAGAGAGAGAGAGAGAGACTAAGGATCATGAGAGTATGAGACAGGCATTTTTCAATCAACATGTCCATCTGCGCTCAGGGTCAATAGAGTATACTTTAAAGGGCTTGCACACTCATTTGTGTGCTTGAAAGAGTGGATCAAGAAAAATGAAGTATACCTGAGCCTTGAGGCAGTTTTGTGTGAGGGTGAGACAGGTGTTTTTGTTTGTAAAACTCAGGTTGTTTGTCTGTGTGAAAATGAGACGTATTTTTGCACGTTAGGGTGAGACGGGTGTTTTTGTTTATGACTGTCCCTGTGAGACTGAGGCCGTTTACACTAGTGCGTTTTCGTTTTAAAACGGCGTTTTAAAATGAAAACGAACCTCGTCTATACTGGCATTTCCACTGCGTTTCAGAAACAATCTCCGTCTACACTACTCGACCGAAAACGCATGTCGCATGTCACGACACATGACTGGGCATGTGCATACAAGTGTAAACGGTTGTGTCTTGCGCACATAGGCAGCTGGAGTATCATAAAATGCAGAGTTTAACTGCTCAATGGCTGCTAAAAAGGACCACAAAATCATCATTTTTTTCTGTTTACACTGAAACGCAACCCCGGAGTTTTCAAACAAAAACGGGGTCTGCAGCGTTTTCAAAAGTCTCCGTTTTTGAGGGTCGAAAACGCCGGAGTAGTGTAAATGACAGGCGTAACGGTAGCAAAAAATATGCGTTTTAAAACGAAAATGCACTAGTGTAAACAGGGCCTGAGACTAATGTTTTTGCATGTGAGAGTGAGACTGTTTTTTTTGTTTGGGAAAGCAAGGCAGATATTTTTCCTGTGTGAGGGTGAGACAGGTGTTTTTGTTTATGAAAGTGAGGCAGATGTTTGTCTGTGTGAAAGTGAGATTTGTTTTTGCATGTGAGGGTGAGACGGGTATTATTGTTTGTGAAAGTGATAGAGATGACTGTCTCTATGAGAGTGAGACTGATGTTTTTGCATGTGAGGGTGAGACTTTTTTGTTTGGGAAAGCAAGGCAGATGTTTGTCTGTGTGAAGGTGAGACAGGTGTTTTTGTTTCTGAAAGTGAGGCAGATGTTTGTCTTTGTGAGAGTGAGACTGATGTTTTTGCATGTGAGAGTGAGACGGGTGCTTTTGTTTGTGAAAGTGAGGCAGATGTTTGCCTGTGTGAGAGTGATACGGGGGTTTTTCTTTCTGAAAGTGAGGCAGATGTTTGTCTGTGTGAAAGTGAGACAGGTTTGTTGCATGCAAGGGTGAGATGGGTGCTTCTGTTTGTAAAAACGAGACAAATAATTGTTTTCTGTGAGAGTGTAATGGGAGTTTTTGTTTGTGAGAGTAAGACAGTAGCTTACATGATTTCTTGGGGCATTTTTGGCATTTGTGGAATCCCCATGATGTGCCCACCGTCCCACAACAGGCATCTTGTTTAGACAGGCCAGGCAGAGCTTTCCCACACTACAACAAAATAAAACACAATCAAGCCCAATAAGTTAACGACAGAAGGAAAAGGAGAGAGATACTCATTCTATACCATTCACCACACCAAAAGATATAATTCTGCTCACACACAGCTCTTGATCTCAGTTCTTTCTGATCAACACTCTGATATCTCCCCCCTGACTGAATCTAATCTGCTGAACCAGATACATACCGAACAACAATCTGAGAGACAGCAATAATACACAACTCAAACAACCTGATAACACCCCACTCTCTGCTGACATGAAAAGTTGCAAATTAAGTCTGAATGCTTGCAAAAACATCCACTGCACTTTACGATTGGAGAGAGTAAACAAACAAGACTGAGGTGAACTTGATGATAATAACTTGATAGACTAACAACTGTGGGAGCAGAAGACAACTGGATGTTCTTTTAAGCTGGAGGCAGGTACTGAGTACTCTTGAGAATCATTCTTTTGTGTTTCATTTGCAGTTCTCTTCTGAAGAGACAGATGTTCCCTTGAGCACCACAATGTTCTGGAGAGTCTCTCATCTCACTATTCATTTTGTCTTTTGATCTATTTCTTGATTATCCAATGATAGCTGAAATTGAGTTAGTTTAAAAGACATTAAAAGTGAGAGACAGAGAGTAATAGTGGATGATTCACAGCTCACAGCAGCAGCGAGACAGAGAGAGATGAAGAGAAAGGTAAAGCTAGAGAAGATATTTTTAAGAATGCTTTTGTCCATACAATGAAAGTCAATGCAAATCAAAATAACATTGGAGCCCACTGACACCAAAACTCTTAGACATTTTTCAAAATATCTCTTTTTGAATAAAGAATAAATAAGAGTCTTGCAGTTTTGTAACAATGTGAGGGTAAGTAAATGATGACATTTTTAGGTGAAAAACCTACACATAGTGTGAAAAGCCTTATGGAAGCAGAGGTGCAGTAAATATGCAAACTCTTCAATATCTCACCATCTTCCTCACATAAAATCTTTAGATACGAGTTATATATGAGTTTATATATTCAAACACTTATGGTCTTCTCTTACCTGCATTCCGGCAGTCTCCTGAAAGCAGCGTCCCAGCTGGCTCTTGGATGTCACCGGCTGGTATTGGAGGTATGTTTGCTGGTTGGGGTAAATGACGCCGCTGTGAGTGTGTCCATGCTGGATGCTCTGGCTGCTGCTGTGGTAGGTGAAAGAATGGCTGGACTGCGTGTTCTTCACCTGCCCGTTACTGTCCACTGGAGACACCTGATGGATCTGGACTGAGGCTTCAGGGGGATGTTTCACATGGACATTTACCAAACCTACAGAAAAGTATCACTTTATGGGGTATTCAGTAAAAGTTAATATGGGTTCAGTACAGGTTTAATAAAAGTTAAGCTCAATAGACATTATTTATTAGGGCTGGGTATTGACACAAATTTCACGATTCGATTCGGATTTACAGGCTTGCAATTCGATTCCGATTTCGATTCGATTCAATATTGATTATTTTGGATATATATCAGGTACATGACATTTTCTTAAGGAAAAAAAAATCTCAACTAATTCTGTAAACTATACATATTAAAATTAACTGATTTGTAAGTACATTACACTCAATTAAGTTTTTATAATAAACTAATAATACTAACTTTACAATCACAATTATATTTCTAGCCTACTTCAATTCGTTTTTTGAAATATAAACATTTAAACGGTGGCTGTCATAAAAACAACGGATTTATTCAAACATGCATTAAATATTGAAGAACATTAAAAATTATAATGAACGTAATATGGTGCATATATTTAGCAGAATGCTCCTCTCTAGAGTTAATTTTTCTAGCTGCCAAACGAGTTTATGTTCTCTGAATATGGTTTTCCTGAGGTTTTCCACATGACGTGACATTGTAAGCTGTCTTATTGATGTCTTTCCATGGTTGAAACACTGGTTGAGCGATTACATGAGACATGATATGGATTTCGGTAAGTTGTACTCTATCTTTTAACTTACCTTCCTGTTCATTCATTCATTTATTTCACGCTGTAAATGGTATTAGAGCGGAGGAGATGATCGGTTCACGTGTGTGTCGCGCTGCCGCTTCTCTTGAACTGAACTGAGGCGCTACAGCGATCTGTCACGTCACATTAACCAGCGACAAAACAGTTTTTTTTTTTATTTCGTAATAAAATGGACAGAATTTGAAATCTGAGACTTTGTTTCATATCAAAAGTAACAATGCACAAAGCTTATTGCGATTTATTGGACGGGAGGCACACTAAAACGTTTCGTTTATTCATCAACTAAAAACAGGATAGACTAGATATCGGTTCGTAAAAATGAGAATCGATTAAAATCAATATTTTTTACTCAACCCTAGTATTTATGGTGTAATGTTGATTACCAGCTGTTTTAAAATTTTTACAGTCATTTTAGAGTTTTAGGGCTTATGGTGTAGTGTTGTCATGGCAATGACACAGTAAGCAGTTTGCTTGTGTCTTGTGTCTATAATACTGAAACAATGAGTTTTTAATTTTTATGGATTGGCCCCATTCACTTCCATTATACTTGCCTCACTGTAACCCAGATTGTTGATTTTTATTTTTTAAAGAAAACAAAGGGCAAGTGAAAATTCTTTTTTGTGGTAACTCTGAACCCTGAATATTTCTTTAATAACAACATAGCCATATATTTCAGTATAATATCAGAAGCCAGATTTAAACATTTGTACAGGTAAGAACAGAGAAATAAAAGCATTACCCTGGTTTTGTCCAGTGCTGTAGGTGAGAGGTAACGTGTGCGTTGAGTGGACGTGTGTCTTCTGCCCGTTTACGAGAGTATGTTGCCCCTGTTGACCGTTTGGATTTGCCATTTGGCAGAATTTTCCAGTAAAGTTTGGCGGGCACTGGCATTTGTCCCGAGCGCTGCATTTTCCTCCATTCATGCAGGGCAAATGGCAAACAACTAAGACACACACAGAAACAGAGCAAAGCATGGTTAATCACAGCTATATCGGGTAACATTTTATAATGTTTAGTTTAGTCACAACTTCCTGTTCAAAGACCCATCACATTTAATTATACACAGATGAACCAACAAAATTATCATCAAACTTTAGTTTTGTCCTGTGTTTGTGCAAGTGCTTGTGGGTTGTTGTGTATGTGTGTGCATGCGCTTAAATGCTTCACAGAAAATCTGTTTAGGAACTTTTGTGGTGGCGTGTAATGAGAGTTTTGTGACACATTTTTACTAAAACATGCCATTATGGTGACGGACCATTCTGCACTGAAACATCTTTAACTTTCTCTCTGCCTTGATTGTTTTTTGGCATTTTTCACAGTGCATAAAATCTCACTTGAGCTTTTAAATCACATTGAGTTCAGTAATAATACCAGCACAATGATGAATGGGTTTAATTATCCCACAACTGAGGTAAATAAACATTTTGGGGCTTGAAATTTTACAACAATATGTTTGTGGTGTGGTATAGGACATTATTTCAAACATTTAAATGAGGTGAACCTCATTCTCCTCCTGTCATGATATTCTTTAAAAACGTTCCCAAACCAAAAGCCACATAATATAATTAACCATCATGAACTAATCACACTAAATGCTCATTAAAACAGCATGGCTGTCCTAACCACCATTCCCACACGGCACAATATGATGTCATTTCCTCTCAAACCGCATATACCTCCTGTGGCCAGACGCACAGTTCATAGTGACTGCAGATACTATAATTCAAGATCAGAGGGAGGAAAGACTGCAAATGCGCGCACACACACACACACTATCTAAATGACAACATACATTGTCTTCTATTATTTTTATATTCAGTTTCAAACTTTTTTGCATTTATTAGAAATTTAAAAAGCAGTATTTTATTCATGAAGCAGTATTTTATTCATTTTTCCAAATGAGGGCATCCCCAAATGTCCCCAAGCAGAGGTTGTGTCATATTTAACTCTCTTCTGGGGACATTTTTTCCCCCTTCAAAGTATAGCTAAACAAACCCACACTCACACACAAACAAATAGATACACATATATTTTCTTCAATACATTGGTGTATTTATATATATATTTACATGCACTCTGACAAACCATGATTTATACACAAAACACACACTTTCATTATTTCTGCTCTAGTGGGAAATCTAGGACTATTCCACAGTGCCTACACTGAACCTCAGGCAATATCTTGACACACTCATGTATCAACATTGAATCACACACACACACACTCATACACATAAGCACACACGCTTCCCATCCTAGCTAGTGAACAGCACTGTACTACTCTCTCCTGGAAAGGAGGAAATAGAGCAGCATGACAGTAAACAAATGAAATGTTGCCAAAATGGTAAGATAACTAGCAGGAGCAGGATGACAGACCACATTAGCTTTTACTCTCTGACACACATAAATGACTGCTCTTACATGGTTCATTTGATAAAAGAGGAATGTATGTGAGACATACACTCTACTAATATGGCGGCGAGATGATTTTTATTGTCAGAACTGGCAACTACAGAAGTTCTCACACATACACATTAGCAAACACAGCGACTCTCAGATGAGCTGACAGCCAGGAACAGCTCTACCGAGAGGCCGGGCAGAACAGTCTCCAGTAGTTGTTTTCATACTTGCTGAAGATCTCTTGTGGAATAGACATGAAAATCAAACTAGGTGCAAATGAAAGTTTAAAAAACAAAACAAAAAAAACAAACAACAAATATCTCATACTTTTATACTGTATATGACAAATGTGTTAATTTTTTACATAATTCAAATATTCAGATGCTCAATGAAAAATTAATCAAATTTATATTCCACATGTCAGCCAATGTGCCAACCATGCCCACTAACACTGTTTTCATATGATGTTTGATAGCCAGGCAGCAATGATAATATTTTTTGAATAACGTCCTCACAGATATTTATTCTACTGCAAAGCCTGTCACAAAACACTACCGTTCAACAGTTTGGTGTCGGTAAGATTTTATGCAGTCCCTTATGCTGCATTTATGTGATAAAAAAAAAAAAAACAGTAATATATTGTCATACCAGTAACCATTTACATTACACATGCATTTAGTAGATGATTTTATCCAAAGTGACTTACAGAGAGGAACAAATATAGTATAGTATAGTCAAACCAGTAAATATATAGTCATACTACGAAATATCATTATAATTTAAAATAACTGGTTTCTATTTTAATATATTTTAAAATGTAATTTATTCCCGTTTTCACAAATGTGATGAAAAAAGTGATGACACACAACTGGCAAATATTTTTCATACAAGTGAGAACAACAAAGCAAGCATTAGAGTTTTATCTTATTGAGATGGCATTAGCCCACCTGGAATACAATTTCACTGGGGGAAAAAAGTGGCATTCACCCACCCACGGATTCTTAAACAGATGGAGTAACATTTTCCTGTAAACCCCAACATCTCTGCTAGTACAGACAGGTTCACTGGCAGCTCCATGGGGATGACTATCAAAACAGCCAACGCAACTGCGTCCAACAACATGTACAGGTGAGGCACATATACAGAAAACAGTCACTGGTGATGAAAATTCAGTCTGGACTACACTGAGGACGTTCAGAAGTGCAGTGACGCATTCCCATCAGAGCAATAATATACACTGCCCTGCCAAAAAAACAAAATAAAAAAGTCCCTGTTTGAATTTAAAAAGGCAAATACTTGAGAGTCTATGACTGGATCATTATTGCAGTGATTATTATGTTTCTAGCATGTTATATGTTTGACAACAGTTATTTTAACCCTAAAAAGATGGAGTGTGTAGCTTTTCATTTCTTAAACAACCATGTAGGAAGACACATCATGGCCATGTGCCAAGATGACAATGTCAAGATTCATCAGGCTCAAATTGTAAAAGAATGGTTGGGAGGGAACATGAAGAAAGTCATGAATTGAAAGTTTTTGAGATGTGCTGGAGTAGACTTTACAGAGTGCTTGATTCAATACAAGATCTTGACCAAAAATCGATGCACCTCTTGATGGAAATAAATGTTGGGTTGGGATGGGATGTTATTTTAATACATTTTTGGTCAAGATCTTGTATTGACAATGCAAGAGTTGAGCACTCTGTGAAGTCTACTCCAGCAAATAATCACAGCAAAAATGATCCAGTCATAGACTCTTAAGTATTTGCTTATTTAAATTGCTTATGATACATATCGATCTGCTGTGATAATGCTTTGGTATTTCTATAAGACAGTTTATTGATCTATGACTGTCAGTGATTCACAATGATTCTGTATGGCACATTCTCTCTGTGTACATGGAGTAAACAAATATCATGATACAATGTAATTTTGCCAATTTTTATACTTGACCATACCATACAACATTATGTTGCTTTATGCGTAGTTTATGCAGTGTGATTTGAAATTTAAAAGTTTATACAATGATGTATGAGACAATGTTTTTTTTAATGAATTTGTCTAGATTTCTGAATTGTATAATGCTTTTTTTTTCAAACATTCATGAGAAAACCATCAGACAACAGAGGTCAAATACTTAAATTAGGTACACAACCACTCAAAAGTTTGGAGTCAGTAAGATTTTTGTATTTTAAATAAATTAATACTTTTATTCAGGAAGTATGCATTACATTGATCATGTCACTGTGAAGACTTTTACTTTATTACTAAAAAATTATATTAAAAAAACAAAAATCGAGTATAAAGTTAAAAAATCCTGAAAAATTATATTACTATTTTTTTAACAACAATAAAAAATGCAACTTGAGCATCAAAACAGCATATTAGAATGATATCTGAAGAATCATATGACACTGAGGACCGAGTAAAATTCAGCTTTGCCATCACAGGAATAAATTTAAATAATAAATTACTTAAAAACATTTAAAAATCATACTAACCCCAAACTTTTGAATGGTAAAGTATGGGTAAAGTTACATTTAATTATTGCATACTTGCATTGAGATCAGTCAAATTACTGAAATTATTGACAGCTCCTTTCATTTTATCACTCGCCTGAGGTTGTTTATTTGTTGCTTAAGGAATCGATTTAGCATCAACACTGAGATACGAGAGGCTGGTTCAGAGTACCGAAGCCCAAATCTTGGTATTGATCCAACCCTAATGAGTGTATGTGCGTGTGTTTCTCCATTATCCATGGTGCTGGAGCTCGGCCTGCGATCTCTCCTCCCAGCTGCGTCTGGATCAGAGCTGACAGAACGCTCTGTGTTCCTTATAAGGACGCACACACTCACCCACTCCAGACGTTCACCTCATTCAGACAAACAGCTTGACGGAGAGAAAGACAGACAGAGAGAATGACATCTTAGCACCACGCACAGCAGCCTCTGCTTATTCTGAGATTAGCCATCCGAACACTTACTCCTCTGAGCTTTCCTGACCCTCTTATATGGAATGCAATTTCAGATGGTCACCCTGTTGGGCACAGATTACAAAACCCACTGGTGAAAACAACCTTTAGCTGAATGCTACCCTTGTGTCCACAGAGTAATTGGATTCAAAAGTAATCTTATGTAACCACTATCTGTATAAATTGTGTCTATTGCTTCATTCTTGACCTTAATCCAAGTCACAAAGTTACTACTTGCTATTATCCACCGATATGGAAACAAAGAGCACATAGCAAAACTTTTGACTTTACTTAGAAAGAACTACAATATTATTTTATTTATAATTTATATTGTATTCATATTTTAGGATCCCTTCATTCAAAGAGTACTAAGGTATTAATGCAGCTATTAATAAAATATAAAAAAATATTGATGATATTTCTAAATAGTAATATGAGCTAACTGGCCATTATTTGGATGATTCACTTTAAAATGTCATCTTTACATCAACTGAGTATGCGCAAAAAAAAACAAAAAAACAAAAAAAGAATCACAAAGGAGCTTCTGCTGTCTATAATAAGTCTCCTGAGTTTGTTTGTCTTCCATAAGTTTTGACAGTTCTGGGGTAATCACAGAGACACTTTCTCTTTCACGTAATGTGAAATATTCTTATAAATGAAATCTAGATGGAATGTTTAACAAAAGTCATTTGTACTCTTTGCATAGTGGAATTTAAATATAATAGTATGAAACTTCACTCATAAGCAAATACACCATAGTTTGTGCAAACATTAATGAGAAGTTAACAGAGAACGTAACAGACTCTACCAAGGAAAAATCTAATTCTTTCCATGTAACACTCATTGGGAATGACTGGACTACACAACTAAGAAATGTGCGAAGAACCCAGACTATTCTGTCTCCATTCAGTAAATGAAAGTAGACTTGCTGAACCGGAGGGCAGAAGACATTCTGCTGTGTCATAACCACATGCTCTTGAACATTCTGAGCTCTCATTGTGAAATATTACTGCTGTAAATGAAGCGAGAAGAACTGAAGTCAAATAATGTAGGTTTTGCAGACACAATCTAAAGCATCTTAAACTTTTCCACAATATCTGCCAGGCAAGTAAAAACTCCCCACCGAACTGTGACTAGAAACACATCCAAACATCAGCCATAATTATAGACCTGTCTGAGGCTGGACATGATGTAACAGGCCCACGGCCAGCTGTTCTCTGTTCAGTATACAGCAAACGCAAGCTTACACACATACATTCAACAAAGTCCAGTTGCCAACGAAGGAATTAGATGCTCTACAAAGACCTGGATGAATGAAAACTTCCAACTTTTCCCACAATACACTGAGAAAAGGCGGCGATGCCACTCACCGACTCTGAAGTTTGGGGCGGTGAGTGTGTCCGTAGCGTGCCCGTTCTCACTGATGATAGTGGTGGTGTTGCCCTTCTGACAGCTGTTCTGACAGCGGCCATTGGTGCAGGTCATCTTGCAGATAGTCGGGGTGAAGACCACCTTGATCCGCCCAGTGTGGTTCCCTACTGCAGCCCAGCAGAGCAGAGACATCAACAGAGAGAAGAGAAAAAACTCCATCAGTCTGGACGGCATGGCTTTCATAAACAACTCAGAACGACTCTCTTTCACTTTTGTAGGCAGTGTCTGGCAGATTAGCTCAGGAGTTCAGCTTTAAGAAAGTGAAACGAGAGAGGGAGCGAGAGGGAGAGAGGCTGGAGAAAGTCTCTCTGTTGTCTTGTCTTTTCTTAGTCTCCTGTACGTGTTCCCCTGTGACTGTCTGATTCCTTTTTCGTCCATTCCCTCCTTTTCTCTGTCCTTGGTCCAATATCTCAGTCTCTGGAACATGAGGAGGTGACTAGTGAAAAAAAATAGGAGCAAAAGAAAGAGAGAGAGACAGAGAGAGAGAGAGACAGAGAGAGAGAGAGAGAGAGAGAGAGAGAGAGAGAGAGAGAGAGAGAGGCCAGCAAACAACTCTGGGATCAGACCCAGTTCTTCTCGAAGGATTTGGACAAAGTGGCCACAACTCCAAGCCTTATACAGAGACGAAAAGAGGAATGTCGGCTTTTCCCAACTAACTTCTGATCATTTCCTTTGTAACTAAGGTTACCACTACTGATTGAAAGTATTAATATTATGAAATATATTATTGTCACATTATATATATCCTTATATCCTTTTAATGTAAATTATGTCACTTCCACCTGCAAAACAACATGGGAAAAAAAGTAAGTATGTACTTTGAATTACAGTCTGATAAACTCCTGGCATCACGGTCTCACTGAATATTTTCAGTCAGGTATCTATCTGTAGACGGTTATGGCCTGTTTTCTGCTTGATTACCAGCCTGATTTTCTGTCTGCTTCCTGTTTCTATTGTTTCTTACTTTCTATCCCTTCCACTATCATTCATACTCCATCTATCCATCCAAAATGGCATCTTGTTAAATAATTATTTCACCGAAAAATACTAAATGATGAACTACAAAAAATACTGTATATGATGATACTGTACTGTACATACAGTTTGTATACGATATCTTCTGAAGTCATGACAGCTTTGAGTGAAATTTGAATGTAATTTGGATTGGTGTGATTATCCTAGATTCAAGTACTGTAGATGTAAGTCTACAAACATCTCTATCATAACGCTATGTCTCCCTCCCCCTCCCTCTGTTATGTAAAGCAAATCCACTAGAAGCAAACATGTAACCTTTCCTCAAAGATCAAACAATGTCTCCACAGATATCCGTCAGCTACAGATGACACCTACAGCTGTTATGAAGTGAGAGAGTAAGGTAAATTGAGGAAAGCACACAGAGTATACAGCAACAGTGAGAAGTAGACAACAGGAGACGAATGGGTTTACCAGAGCACCACACAAATACACACACACAGAGAGAGAGAGAGGGCTGCTGACAGGCCGTCTCTCGTGTGGGACAGACCTCACCAGGTGCCAGACGCCTGAGACACTGAGAAACTAGTTCGTCTGATACATCTACCTTTAACCACACACGCATGTTTACTTGTCAAATCTAAACTACCACAGGAAATACAATAGACTTGTTTTGTTTTTATATAAAACTACTTATAAAATCCCAGGTTTGATGGTAGGATTTCAGCCCCCTACTTGAACATGAGCTGATCAGGCTTAGAGGAATTACCTTTCATGCAGAAGATTGCAGATTTTGCTTATTTTTTTTATAAATAAATTAATATATCACCTGTTTCATCATCTATATTAGTATCTGACAAACTAATTCAGATGTTAACACTAGTCTTTTTGAATGATTCATTAAAAGGAATGGACCAAAAGACTCATTTGCTCATGAATCAGTCTGATTTTTTTTTTTTTTTTATTTCTTTTTACTGCTTGGACTTTTTTTTTAATATTGAGATCAATCAAAATAAGACTATGATTAATTTGAAGATCAATATTTTTACCCTACCCTACTTATATGTCTACTCCTAACAGAAGCCGCGTTTCCACCGCAGGAACTTTCCCCATGAACTAGGAACTTTGGGGTGGTACTCGGTGTGTTTTGACGGCAGGGACCAGGGTCTAAATGAAGTTCCGGGTAAAAATTTCAAGTCCCTGCAAGGTAGGACGGTTGTGGCTAGAAGGGATACAGTTACATCCAGAAGTGATGCAAAATCTCACCATAAAATAACAGTAAATTAAATTTGCGATTTATTAGAGTGTATTTTATTATCATCTATACGTACCCCAACCATAAACCTACCCTTACAATAATGCAAATACAGTAATTAATTGTTGTTCAGCATGACAAAAATGATGCAGTATTGATGTGTGCATGCCCAGTAAGCCCTGGTAGGACAATTTGCTGCAGCTGTATCCCTTCTAGCCCCAACCAGGTAGTACATTTTCAAAGTTCAGGAACTTTCAGAGGTGGGACTTGTGCGCCGAACATGCTAATTGGTTGAGTTCACGCAGCATTTTGATTGGTTGACTCAGTGCAGCATTTTATTTCAACCACCATTTTTAAAAGTCTGTTGCGGTGCGTGCAGTAAGAGTTGATTGCTATTCTAATCAACAATGGAGTTTAAAAAATACGATGGACCGATGATGAGGTTCAGGCTTTATTAAGCTTATATGCAGAGGGCGAAATCCAGCGGGAACTGGGTACTTTAGACCGCAGTGGAAACGCACACAGTAATAGCACTGGGGCGGGGGGAAGTTCCTGGGACAAATTGTTTCGTTTGAATTGTGCTAGCTTGTATTAACTTATCTATGAATTATTTTTACCTTGGAAGACACCCGAAATGTATGTTTTTGTCAGATTTAGCTTGAATTGAATGTAATGATATACAAATAGCATGTATTGCGAATATCAAGATTTCTGTTCAGATTGTAGATCTAATTCATCCCCCTCTCTCCTTCAGTCCATCAATCTCTAAATCCAATCAAAACTACAAAAGTAACCTGAGGTCAACAGGAAATCAGTCAGATGCTTGTCTCTTATGACCTTCAGACTAATGTAATGTAATATGTAAAGGTCTGTCTCCTCTGAGTGAACCCGGTCCCTTCTGTATGATTCGACATTCAGTCAGAGTGTGGTTTGGCTGAGTTTCAAAGCAGTGAGAAATGGCATGTCAGACCACAACACCGTGCAAAAACAGTTACCCAATACACCACGGGCTCCTCCTTGCATTAGTATTACAGCAGAGCTCTGGCTGTATTTGGCTGAGTTGTGTAATGCTGCCAGTCTGCAGGACAGGAAGAGGGATAATAGATGTCATGCAACAAATTAGTTCTGCCGCCCCACCGTCCCCTCATTCACATGCAGGACTACTGTATCTAATCGTCTCACCTGCCTCCTAAGAGCACTTCCCTCAATGACCGTTTATCGTAAAGCTCTGTCATTTAATTTTCCCCCTGTCTCTCTCTTTTCTCCGGTTCTTGCCTTCCCTTATGGCTGGGCTTTTATCTAAAATTACCCAGAGAAAATGAGGCTAATAACTCACTTTAGACAGTGCAGCGCACAAGGCAATGCTTAAGTCTTTATATGATTTCAACCAGAGGATCCGCTTGAAAAAAACAAAAACAATGGGGCCATAACTTAAGGGCTAACCTGAAGCAATACAGAATTACAATAAATGAGACTCTAGCAGAAGTGCGCGAGAGAAAGGAAGTGAGAAAGTGGGGTCTAAAACGCACATGCCTGTGGTTGTGAACCATCTCACCACTAATTTGTACTGTGGATTCCCACACCTTTTGATCAATGAATTTCCTTAGCTTTTCCATGACATTTCCATTTCCCTGTTGTTTGTGATGGATAAAGATGTTTTAAAATCATTTTATAGATGTAGTAACCGCATAGAGCAATTCTAGACTAAATTAGCTTGAAAAAAACTTGACTTATTATAGAAATTTCCATGACTTTTCAATATTTCATACATTTCCATGACTCTTCCATTCTTGGAAATCACAGTTTTAATATTCGTCTTTAATATTGATTACAGTGGGAGACCTGTTTTATCATCGTCTTTAACTCTACTACAGCTGTATAACAAAATCGTCAAAACTGGCATCTCACGGCATTGCCGACACAGAGCTAAACGTTTCTAAGCGAGTCAGACATGCTGTCACTCTCCTCATGGAATGTTCCACGGTGTGTGTGATCTATCATTCCGTCAAACACCCGGGGCTTCATGCAGAGTCAGCGAGACTTGTTGAAAAATAAAAACTGATACATGAAATAACATTTTGAGATGCTGATGTCACTAGATCTTAAATTTCTCCAACAGAAGTTGATGCTTTGGGATTGCATCAACATGTCAAAATTATAGAGAGTGGCAGCCAAGACATACACTACTGTTCAAAACTTTGAGGCTTGCAAGACATTTTTAAAAGTTTTTGAAAGAAGTCTATAATGCTCTCCAAGGCTGGATTTATTAAAAAATAACTGTTTTGTATTTGAATATATTTTAAAATGTTATTTATTCCTGTGATGGCAAAGCTGAATTTTCAACAGCTTAATATTTTTGTGGAAACTGTGATATATATTTTTCAGGATTGTTTGATAAATAGAAAGTTCAAAGGCAACTTTTGTGAGATAATAAATGTCTTTACTGTCTCTTTTAATCAATTAATGCATCCTTGCTAAATAAAAGTATCAATTTATTTAAAAAGAAATCATACTTAGCCCAAACATTTGAACAGAATGGTAGATGTCAAATAGAGGTATGAATGCCACTCAAACCTCAATCTAATCAAAATGACGTTATTGCATTTTGTGACCTAACCTCACCACTCAATCATGAACAATCTCACCACCTACTCTAAATGTCATGTATAATTTTTAAGTTTCTTTGGAAGTTAAAGCTGTATTTAGAGTCACTGTTATGAAAATACTGTAAGTTATAAAGATTTTACCATTTTAAAGGTTTTTTTTAAGCATGATGTGAGTGAGCATCTTTGATTCCCTCTTAACCCCCACAAACATTTTTACAGTTGGGGTAAGAAAAATAATTTTATTTTTCTTTTTAAAATATATTCTTTACTTACCCCAAAGACAACTATATCTTGTTTTAAGCAAGCACATCACAAAATGTTGCTAGATCTCTCTGAAAGCAATACATAAAACCTTCAGAAAAATGATTTTGGTTCTTAAGTAAATGTATCTTCTTTCAAGGATGTTTATATAACTACTGGAAAACAAGACAAAAACACATAGAAAAATACTTCTTGCAGTGAATGGTGCAGGTTAGACAACAACGTCAAACATCATTGGTTTTCACATGTGTCATATTTGATAACATTTTCCATAAATATTGACATAAATTTCAGTCTGTTCTTCAGGCACATCAATCATATGGCTTCATAAGACTTAGAATATAGTCCAAAAGACTTATGAACTACTTTACCGTGCTTTTTAGTGTGCTGCAAAAGATTTAAAAAAAAAACCTTGCATACAAAGAGATCCAGCATGGATTGTCCTTACCGTGAATTGGGTTGTGTCCCATTGAAAGCGGGATGGCCCGGTTCAGGTTAGGTCCAACACCATGCACCTGTGTGTGAGTGTGGTAGTTTTTCTGTTGGACCATAAACTTCTGTGTTTTGCTCTGGTGCATCGTCATTGAAACTGGGTTTTGCACTCTGCAAGATACAAAAGTTAAAAACAAAAATGTCAACATCTTGCGTTACAGTTTGTGTTTTTTCCGCAACTTTTTCTTTCCGTCTCTCTGTGTTTCTGTTACAATGATTTACATCCATATTGAAAATTCTTATATTCATGTATTCATATTTTAATTCATGTGGTTTTCACTTTGATTAATAACCTGCTCAAGGCCAAATGGAAAACCACAGAACCCTGAACAAATAGACATGCTTCTGGTTACATGTAAATGAAACCAATCACTTGCAACATACAAAACACATCTGCAGTCACAAGGATTGAAGTGATTTTTCATTATGTTTATCACACATACAGTTAAATGTCATTTGAACAAACACATACTGCAAACACATGGACAAAAATCAATCATAACATCACGTCGCAGCATAGCATTCTCTCTCTCTTCTTTCTGATACAACCATAGTTTCTCTGTAAAATCCTTTTGTTTTCTTTCATGTCTGTGAATCAGAATAAAGTTCACTGGCCTCACTTATGAAGAATTAAAAGTGTCCAATACACAACTGAGTTCAATACAGTTTGACATTAGCATGCTATATGTGACATGATGCTCTAAGCATAGGACTAAAATAGTTTTTAATTTTAATTTGATGATACTTTTACACATTTCAGTACTGACTGAAAGAAAAATATATTTTAGTCAATTACCATCTAGAATGCATTTTATTCAGTTTGTTGCAATGCATCCTAGTATTGCGTTTTCTGCCAATGTTGTTATTGTTCACTAAAATAATGCGGAAAAAGAATAAAATATAAACATAGGAAGGTCTCTTAAAATGCTTTCTAGGTAGTCTGCTCACTAGTTTTTGGGACAGAGTACACAACACAATGTCAAAACCAAATACAGCTAAATTCCCTGAAAGTACTCTGTAAAGGGATTACGGATACTGATAATTATCAGCTACGTCTGTGTAAAAGTATTGAACATCTTGCTAATAAAGAGACAAAACACAGCACACAGCTGTGAGGAAACGGATGTGAAAAGTAATCGAATATAAAAGTCTTTCATCTATTAAGATGAAGAAAACGGGAATGCGGTCACTCAGAATCACAGATGGTAAGCCTCATATAAGACGATGACGCACAGGACTAAATCAGGGTCAGCATCTCAGAATAACACCACAGACCTCAGATCTGTCTGAATGGTGTCTGTACTTTTAGGGATAGTCCACCCAAAAGCCATTTGGGTTCCCATTGGCTTAGTGTATTTTTTTGTCCATACAATTAAAGTCAATGGGAGCTGAAACCGATTGGTTAACATTCTTCTAAATATCTTCTTTCTTGTTCCACAGAACATCATACAGGTTTGGAATTACATGAGGATATGACAGAATAATTATTTTTTAATATCTCTTTACGCAGCAGCGGCTCGTCTGTAAGGGCAGGTGGGGCAGTGCCCCACCAAAATATTCATCCAAGCATAGACCTCTATATAAACTGAATCAATAACAAATTGTAAATGTGTTCAGCATTCTGCAACAAATATTTTTCAGATCTTAAATAGGAACGTGAGCAGGATATATAAAAATTTAACGCATGGCTTCGGAAGGTATGTATTATGATATTAATCGTGGCAGCGGGTCTCAAAGCCCTCCCCAACCTCTGCCAAAAGTGTTCTGCGTGTGTTCAGCGATTAGAATATAAAGCTTACAAAATGTTTATCATAAACTAGCGCTAAGACCCAGAATCTGCCCTACCTAAATTTACGGACAGGAGCTGCTACTGCCTTTAAGGGCTGTTCTCATTGATTGAAATGGACTTGCAGATAAAAAGCAACTGGATATCACAAATTTTCGATGACTGACAGATACTGCAGAGCTCAGCTTTATGCAAATGAGCAGTGACATGGTGTGACAACAACCAATAGGAGTTCAGGCAGTGACCACCGCCTTTCAGTGTGAGCCAGGCTTTAGACATAACAACAAGCTTTTTATCCACAACAACCCCACAACAAAGCAACATGTGTGGACAAAGTTTATGACAGAGTCTGAACTCAGATCAAATGTAAGGAGCAGACACACAAAAACGAACAAACTAAATGAGAATATTTAGAGGGAAAGTGTAAACAGAGGTCATTTTCGCGTTCTCTCATCTTGTCTTTCACACCATTCAAGTCTGCCTCTCCATCTGACTTTCATCTCTCGTTTGATGTGCTTAGAGAGGTCTCATTTTGAAATGTATGTTTGTACTGCTCTTAATGTCATGCAATGTGCTGTAGTGCATAGTTTGTCATCCTCCCTCACAGTCTCCTGCATATAATAGTTTATTTCCGTGCCATGCATGTGTACCAACAGATACAAACAACTTAAAGACCAGTCAATTATCTCTGTTTACAACTCTGGGGTTGAATAACACAAACACGCACAACTATAGACCCATACACGCACACATAAAAAGGTTTTAGCATCTATTTTGTATTCTAGATATAACTATGGGAAGGTGAATGCCAACATATTTAGAAACACAAGTCAAGCCTTGAACAAGGCCTAATTGAATTTGTCTGGGAAAAGCATTTAATAGCTTCTAGTTTGAGACCTCCATTCAGACCAGCACAGCACAAACAAAATTGACATATGGTTCCCAGCATAGTTGCTGGAAAAACATGGCCATGCTTATTCACCAGCTAGACCTGTAGTAACCAGCATAAACCATCCTGAACCAGCAAAAGCTGGTCTTTTCATCAGTAAAACCTGTTACACCCCACAAACACGGAACATAACACCCTACAAAGAGCAGACCACACACATAAAAAGAAAGAGCGTAAAATGTTCTTGAACAGGTGAAAAGCAATGAGCTGTGTAAGTGCTTATAAACACACACCATCACATGTCCTAAACACTGGAACCTGATATGTGGTGAGAACTCCAACTGGAGGAAGATGTGTTATAAGCTTTTCCTCATGCCTCTCTTTTTCCTTCCATCCTCTGTACGCATACATGTACACTATGCAGACAATTAATTACACCACCAAAAGAACCTTAAAGCTGCAGTCCATAAGAGTTGCCTCTTTGTCGCCATCTCAGTTTGAAACCTGCAATTGCAGTTATGGATATTTTTCTTACAAAAACGCATCCCTTCGCTTCAAAAGGCCTTTATGAACCCTCCTGAGTCGTATGGATTTTTTTTTTTTTATAGATGGATGCATTTTTTCTGTCTTCAGAATTTGGCTTTCCATTCACAACCGTATATATCTCGGATTCTGTTCGTCTGAAAGAAGATAGCCATATACACATAGGATGGCTTGAGGGTGAGTAAATCATGGGATTATTTTCATTTTTGGGTGAACTATTCCTTTAAAGGAACACTCCACTTTTTTTTAAAATAGGCTCATTTTCCAACTCCCCTAGAGGTAAACTGTTGAGTTTTACCGTTTTCGAATCCATTCAGCCAATCTCCGGGTCTGGCTGTACCACTTTTAGCATAGCTTATAGCTTACCATGGGTGCAGCAGGCGCAATGATATTATGCAGCACCTCTCATAAATGTCCCCATGGTTGCAAGGCACGCTCCTTGTGCAAACGGGGTCACAGCCGCTGCGTAATATCATTGCGCCTGCTGCACCCATGGTACAGCAGAAAAGTTCCTTGATTATTACGCCGGAATGAGAGTAAAGTTCCTAGCCATACGGCCTAGAAAATCTCAACTTTTCATTTTCCATCGGTCTTAGTACACGATGTAACTACAGAAGAGTCAAGTTTTAAATAGGAAAAATATCGAAACTCTTTGGTCATTTTTTTGAGCGAGATGCTATTGGTCTCATCAGATTCAATTAACTATGCTAAGCTATGCTAAAAGAGGTACCGCCAGACCCAGAGATCGGCTGAACGGATTCGAAAACGGTAAAACTCTGGGGAGTTGGAAAATGAGCCTATTTTCAAAAAAAGTGGAGTGTTCCTTTAAGGCTAAGGTAAGGAGATAGTTTTGAACACTGGCTGGTTATGTACTTGCTCAAAAATGGATTTTGATCATTTTTAACCAAAAAAAGTTACAGACTGCAGCTTTAAACGTCTCTTAAATGCTACCACTAAATACACAAACACATACATAAAATTACATTTTAAAATATATTACAATACAAAAAAGTTATTTGAAAATGTAATATTACACAACACCATAGATTTTGCTGTATTTTTGATAAATAAATGCAGCCTTGGTGAGCAGAGACTTCTTTCAAAAACATTACCCCAAACTTTTCAACTGTATTGAAACATTTCTGTGTATGCTCTCAGAAAATGTAATGCATTTGCAGAGTGTGATGAAATGCTGTACAGGAGAGGCTGTACAAAAATCCTTATGGATATGGATGGACGTGTATTATGCCAATTTGTAACTGCAGGTACCTGCACTTCATTTAGAATAATCCAGCTTTATAAACATTAGAACGAGGGAATGAGCAAATTTAATGTATGAGAATTTTACGTGAGAACCTTTTCTGCCCACCTAAGTAAGAACACTTGTGCGCAATTACTAATGAATGCAGCCCAATGCGGTGATGCTGGGTGTTTGGCTGATTGTTTGGGCGTTGACTAAGCAAGCACTATTACTAATAAAGCCAAGGGCATTTATAATTTTAAAGCCAGCATTCATGAACTTCCTAATAAGCTACATTACCAGACCTGGTATGGAAAGAGCTGTGAGTTTCCTGCACATATAGACAGGAAAACTTAATTGTGTGCGTGTTTGTGAGGGAGGCCAGCTGGCTTATTCTAATCTCCTCCAAGAGGACTGTACTACACCATGACTGTCTCTCATGTTCTTATGCCAGCGGGCATCTCATAGCTCTTCCTCAACAGGTGCACAATCTGGCGGCCACAGCGACGGGGAGGACATGGGTATCTTTTATTGTCTCTCGCTTTCTCTCCCATTGCTCCCGGGCTTCTCGTCTGACAGGTGTCTGGACAGGTCTAACGCACTAAACCCGAGGTGCTCCATGAATCCAGACACTGGTTCACTGCCAGGCTGCATTTCAGCTTGAAACCAAACAGCACAAGAAACCTGACCGGCCCAACACCTGTGGATCACTGCAACAGTTCAAACACAAACACACTGCACCAACCACACAGACCCTCTCTAAATACATACACACACCCACACAAACCACACATGCACACTCTTTCTAAATGACTAACCACACACCCAGAGACACACAATCTGTAAATACATTTAAACCCACGCACAAACACCAACTATGAACACACGGGTCCTCCCTAAAACACCAAACCTATTGAAATGCTCTCATGCATAAATGAGGACAGCATTTATAAAAATATCAATCCGTAAGACACTTAGGACTCTGACGTAAAGCCCAAGCTCCCAGAACCGCAGCTGAGACAGACAGCGTAAGACTATCCCTGACGAGAACCCTCCCTGAAGGGCTGACTGGATGCTTTCAGCGCCACATCACACACATGTGTAAAATGTACACAGCACATTTGATGTATGCATGTGAAATACAGCATTCTCTTACACTTGTTATTGAATGTTCAGCAGACGGTGATATAAATCTGTGAATACATGTGCAGCGTAATGTAAATCATCTTAAGGAAACCATTGGGTTTGTGCCCAGATGTGCTCTGTGGCCCAGACTATTTTTTTCTGTATGTTTAGCTGAGACAGCTGAGCACTGTTCAGGTTATAATTGTCTTCCTGCTCAAATGTGGACCACCAAAAGGGATGGAGATGGATCTTTGAGAGCAAAGCATTCTTCAGTGTCAATTTTGACAAATATCTCATTGAGTTGCGCACTTTCATGTCACTTTCATTAGGGGTGTAGAAAACTACATATAAAAAAAAAAGAAAAAAAGATTCAACTAGTGGGTTGATCGAATGACTAGTTGACTATTCGGTCTTAAGGAGTTAGCTCACCCAAAAATGAAAGATCTGTCATTGTTTACTCCCTGTATAGACAAAACAAAATATCTTCAAAATATCTTCTTTTGCACCATCTCAGAGAGGTTGTAAAATTATGTAACAGCTCACAGTAAGCACACCAAGTAAAAACAAAAATAAAAATAATATAAAATTATTATTTTTTTTAAATCAGTGTTTATTTGAAATAGAAATCCTTTGTAATATTACAAATGTATTTACGGTAACTTTTGATCAATTTAATGTGTCCTTGCTGAATAATAAAATAACGACTTTTCAACAATATAGTGATGGGCCGATTTCAAAACACTGCTTTGGAGCTTTACGAATCGAATCAGTGAAATCAGCCCATCACTATATTGTTGAAAAGTCGTTTTGGTTTTTTGCCGCACAAAAAGTATTTGCCTCGCTTTATAATATTAAGGTACAACCACCGAACTCACATGAACTGTTTTAAATGTGTTTTTAGTACGTTTATGGATCTTGAGAGAGGAAGTACCATAGCTGTGAATGCAGGCCTCACTGAGCCATCGGATTTAATCAAAATATCTTAATTTGTGTTTCGAAGATGAACGAAGGTCTTACGGGTGTAGAACAACATTTTTGGGTGAACTAACCCTTTAACAACATTTAAAAAGAACTCTATAAGGCCCTGTGAGAAATGAGTTTAATATGTTAGTATGAAACTACTCTAATATTTTCTTTAATATGAAATGAGGTTTGCAGACGAGCAGTTAACTGAACAAACTGTGAGGTCTGCATTCAAATATCTCAATAAAAACCACAACAAAAGAACAACAGGATCTTTTATTGCCTCCACACATCACTACAGCAGGCCAGTAAGAGAAAAATTTTACTAAGAACAAAGCCAGACCATTTAGGTATAGTGATCCCAGCTGATTTCCACCCACAGTGTCTCTTCTGGTAGACAGGTTAGATCAGCAGGGCATCTGTTTACATGTGCCGTCATGAAGAGGAACCTGTCTGAGACTGGAACTGAACCCGCTCGCTTCTGGATTCAGAATGCCCTCAAAAGAGCCAGTCAGCACTCATTGCTGCTCCTGTGGCAATGAAGCCACATATTTTGCTTTGAAAAAAAATTCACTAATGTTTATTTGCCCTAAGATTATTCTGCGCATGGGGAGCAGGAGTATAATGAGCTGTTTATATTGAATTTTATGACACTGGGCAGAGATTCAGAGTAAATCCTGGTAATATGAATTGTAATTATGGTTTTTGGAGCATAGTGGTTGGACACATGTGATGCGGCTCTGCTCTGCTTACTTCTTCTAACGCATCTATTGAAGCTCGGCAATATATTAACTTGGAATGTGAAAACTTCATATTTTCAAAATCAAATAGCCTTGCATGAATGGTCTGAAAGAGCATGGTACTTAAAAGAACCACATAAAAAACTGAATAAAAATATAACATAACAGTATACACTAACATTCATAAGTTTAAGGTCGGAAAGAAGTCTCTTATGCTTGTTGTGCCACTTGATTTTTGTAGAAACCATGATATTTTTTCAGGACTCTTTGATGAATAGAAAATTCAAAAGAACAGCATTTATTTTTCTTATTTTTTAAGTTTTACTTGTCACTTTTGATAATTTTGGTGTCCTTGCTGAATAAAAATATTATAATTTTTTCAATCTTATTGACCCAATCTTTTGAACTGTAATGTACAGAGTGTATATATATATATATATATATTTTATATATATACATATACATACGTAGACCATAATAATAAACAATTTTATATTTGCTAGTGAGCAACTTGTACTGCATTCGCAGTCCACTAAATTGGAATAGCAGAGAATGCAATTTGTAAACAGGGAAAGCACTACAATAAATTGTAATACTGAGCTACAACTGAAGACAAATTTATAAATAAAAAAGTAGACAAAATCATATGAAGTTTTGTTTTCAAATTTCACTTGTAATGAACATTTAACATGAATTCTATACGTACAAATCATCCAACTACTAAGTCCACAGCTGCATCAGAGAGAAGATGAGAGTGAGAGGGGGATGTCAAAGAGGGAGAGAGAAAGTTATAAACATAAGCTCCAATTCCAGTCTCAACAAAATAGCTGGCGCGACCTCGCACACTGGCAGACGTGCTGTAATTAAAAAAAAAAAAAAAAAAAAAAAAGTTGCAGAGAGATGTTTTTACTCTCTCCCTTTCAATCAAAACTGAACAGCTACATAGGTCTGAACTCCCATGATCTCCAGATGTTGCTTATTTTCACATAAACAACTTCATTTTTTACATGTCCATTACTTTCTCTATCTCCTTCTTCACTGTCATCTCTGTTTCTCTCTCTCTTCCTGTACCACTCTGCCCATTCTCCTCCTTTCATTATATCAGGACTCTGACCATCTCAGTTTTCCATTTCCTTCTCCCACTTTTTTGACCACTTTGTCTATTCTTCTCCTTCCGCACTTATCCTCTTGTTATTCCCAGAATCTGGCTGAATCCGCTGCGGTTCCTCCCTCATGCTCGGCGAGACGCTACACAGCTCTCTCTTCTAATGAACCCAGTGACCCTCATCAGGATGGTCTCTTCTATATCGTCTGCAGATGGATATACATTTTTGTTTCCTAGACACCAGCAGACACAATGTTATCACTGATGCGTAACACTTGCAGTGCATCTCAATCAGCTCCCTAGCTTCCAAGGTCATGAACCAGTATATAATGAACACAAATTTGGGCACTGGTAAGTACAGTAAGGACCCTGGCTCACTATACACTGGCACTATGACTCTATTTCCAGTACAACATCACTTTTTTAACAAACAAAATAACAAGATTCAGTTACACTGCTGCAAACATAAACATAACATTATGAAATACAAATCTTTTCACAAAGTCTCTGTGATGCACTAATTAAACAACAACAACAAGAAAATTCAGAGCATTTCTGTACTTTGAATCTGTATTATGACTGGTAGCGCAAAGGCTTTCTTATCACACGCCCACAGCATGTCGTCTTAAGCAATACTATTTGTTGTAGAGGATGAGGCACAGCAGCAGTAGGTTCTAAGGAAGGAACGTATGTTCCCTGACAAGCCCCAGGTAATTGCTCACTAGGAACCATGGGCAGGTTATCTTCCTCAGAATCTTTTGTGGAGTCGGGTGGATCTTCATGAGTAGCAGTACCCCCTGGAATGGCTTGGAGTTGTTTGCAATTGCAACTTTGCAAGTTCAGCTGAAACACAGTATGACCCCAGCTGTTCAGTTTGACGACTTTTGTCATCCACTCCTTTTCACTATCCAACTTTAGTCCCCAGGACGAAGCGGCGATAAGGATCTAGCATTATGTCATCAATTGAAGAAGTATCTGTAAGATTTCTTAGCTTTGTGACTTTTAGCTTCCACTCTTTTCAAGTCAGGCCATTCACGGACCAAGCTACTTGCCGTCACTGTAACTTTAGTCCTGAGGGGCCTACCCATGAGAAGATGCAATGGACTGCATCTCGTAGTTGCTATTGGAGTTACCCTACACGTGAGAAGAGGCAAGAAAGGTTCATCCTGCTTCAATATCTTCTTTGCTGTCTGAACAGCCTTTCCTGCTTCTCCGTTTGATTGTGGAAAGTGAGGACTGGAGGTCACATGAACAAAGACATACTGTCCTGGAAATGTCTTAAACTCAACTGATATGAACTGTTGAGCGTTGTCAGAGCACAGCCTTTCAGGGATGCCAAAACGTGCAAACATCCTCTTTCATTTGCCAATTACTCTCTTGCTTGTCATGTCCGCCAAGTGTACTATTTTAATACATCTCGAAAAATAGTCCACTACTACAAGGTATTGATGGCCACCTTCTTTGCAGAGATCTATCCCAGGTTGTCTGACACAACTGGCACTGACTTTAGATCTTTAGATCAGAGTTTTAGATCAGCGCTGATGCTCAGCCACCATACTGATAGGCGAGCTCACTTGTGACACTTGCTAAATCCTTGGTGGCCTTCGTGAATGCGAGCAAGTACTTCATCCCTCACTTTGATTCTTGACCCATGCAGGAGAAGCCCTGTCGACTCACTAAAAAAACCCTGTTGGCTAAAGTAGGATTGCAAATTGACAGGCACCACTATTACATGTTTAGGCCACCCTTGCTAGACATATTTAAGCATACTTTGCAGCTCCTCATCAGCTAACTGCTGTAGCTTCTGAGGTGAAGCCGGCAAGTGCTCCTTAACTCCAGCTATGTAGGCTTGATCACGCCATAATATGGCAGCACTGGGGCCGCAACCAACATTTATGCCTCCTCTCCACTCCTGTCCCATCTCCAGACTGCATCGACCTTTTCCGGGTTGGGCCTGATGGGGCCTCTTGACTGAGACTGTGTCCAACAAAACCCAGTTCCTTTTGGCCAAAGATGTATTTTTCCTTCTTCAGCTTCAGCCCCGAGGCATGGATAGCCTTCAGTACTTCATCAAGTCTATGGCCATGTTCTTCACGTGTACGATCATATGCCAAGATGTCGTCCATGTAGCAAAATACTCCCTCGACATTCTTAAGTAGCTGAAATATCTCTGGAGCTCTAGTTAAGCCAAAGGGCAAGCGACAAAAAAAAGGGGGTTATGAATGTAGTCAACCTCTTGCTGGCGTCGTCTAGTGGGATTTGCCAGAAACCGCTGGCCGTATCCAGACTGGAAAAGATTGTCGCCCCTGCCAGTCGACACATATCCTAATATCTACGTTCCTTTTGGTGACTGGCACCATTGGGGCACACCATGGAGTGGGCTCGGAAGCCTCTTCAATCACGCCCAGCCACTCCATTATATCCAGTTCTTATTTGACCTTTGTAAGCATAGGGATTGGTGTTCTATTAGTTAAATGGACACTGTACGGCTCTGCTATACTTTTGAGCATTATTTTAACTTGTTCGCATACCATCTGTCCCAAAGAGCCAAACACACTCTCTCTTATTTCATCTATTCTTTTTATTATCCCCATTTGAATTGCAGTACTGGGCTCCCAGCAGATTTGGGCTCCTCCCATCACAAATGCATACATCAAGTACATAATTTTTTTCACACTTACTTTTGTTCTCATTTGGCCGATACACTCCAGCTATTCAGTATGACCTTTGTTTTGGTCAGTGGTATTTTATTCTTTAGACTTTCATGGCTTTTCTTAGATATTACAGTGGCGTCTGCACCAGAGTCAATTTTGAAATTGATTATTTGTCCATCCATGAGAATGTCGACAGTCCATGGTGGAATGGGTGCATCTTCACTTTGAACAGAGCCTAAGAACATTGCTGACCCCGCATCTTTATAAGATGTCACTTCTTGCACTGTCTTAATGTGGCAGACCACAGCAAAATGGCCAATCTTTTTGCACTTTCGACATTGTTTTTTTTTTGGCAGGACAATATTCTCTCTGATTATGTGTTTTGTTACATCTTGAGCATTTCTTCCTCTCATTTCTATAGCCTTGTCCCTTCTTTTTGTCTAGGCTATCAGAGCTAGTTTTCCTTCCCCTGCCACGATTTTTTTAAGAGAGTTTAACCTCCTCTGATTTACTTTCGCTCAGCATTTAGGTTTTTAATGAGCTTGTGACTATACGTGCCATTTCAATTGCTCTAGTGAGCGTCAGTGTTCCTTGAAACTGCAGCTAGTCCTTGAAACTAGTCATCTTTTAGTTTGCCGAAATCACGATCTTCCGAGAGCTTGTAAAGCCCTCTTACGAATGCCTCCACTGTCTTCATCTCGCTAACACTGCTGATAAAAGCGTGAACGTTTGTATATCACATTTCTTTGTGGAATGAAGTGCTCGTCAAACTTCTGAATCACCACTTCATAGTTATCTCTGTCATCCTCATTGTCGAATGATTTGAATATATTCTCCGCATCCTTCCCCATGGAGTAAATGAGAGCACTGACCTGCATGTCACCATCCTCTAATGATAGTTTGGTGGCTGTTCTGTAGTGCATGAATCTTTGTTTCCATTGCGGCAAAACTCCGGCTAAAATCAAGTCCCAGCCTACATTTTTTTTGTTCGAGAAGCCATTACATTTGGATATACTTCACATTAGGGAAGAAAAGACTATCGCAACTTCCGTTTCATGCTGACCAAGATTTGTTGTCCATGCTCCCACCACATTTTGTGGCAAAATTTTGGCTATATTGCAGTTATCAATAATACTCTTAGGATGTTAAGAATGCTATGCTTTAGCTAACAGCCACTACCACTGACTTTAAAGACACCATGGAGCTCTCTCCTCTCCCCCATTTTTTATTCCCCGTCAGCATGACAGTGCACACTTATCCACAGAGGAGTGTGGCAGCTCACTACATGGGTGTAACCTGGATATGACTGGCACTTCAAAGTCCTGCCAGACATGAGAGAAGCTGCAACAATGAACTCCAGATCTCAGTGATTGACAGGAGTTACAGAGCCAGGTGTGTGTTAACAGCAATGGGTGAGTTTTATAGCTGGAGGCTAACGGTAACGTCATGCTATGGTGGAGTCAGTATGTGCTCCTCACAGGGCTGATTACTTTAACTATAAAGAAAAGTCTCTAAAAATGCAGTGTTAATATGAAGGAATTTTCCGTGTTGATTTTTCACAGGTGTTTTACCTGTATTTTGAATTACATATTGCATTGTGTTTTAGGGTTGATGGAATTTTTTTATTACAGTATGCAGATACAGTATGTGTACATCAGCTGCAAGTTTGACTGGAAACAGGGACAAGCCTGTGGTCGCTGGGAACAGCAAAAACAGTGAAGTCAGAATTAAAATTTGTGAATACTTTTTTCCCCTTTATTTTGTCATTTACTTCTCCAGCTAAAGTTATTCCAGCATACTTATACACACAAACCACCTATACACAATATCCATTGGTACTAATTACAGGGGTATTTGATTTACCTTGTTAACTGTCTGTCTGTCTGTCTGTCTGTCTATATGCTAGCAAAACAAAGGTCATGGGTTCGATTCCCTGGAAATGCTTGAACAGATAAAATGTGTTCCTTGAATTCAATGATTTTGTGTGGTTTATGCATAAAAAAAGAAAGAAAATGCTAATTGTGTCAGAAAATCAAACTTAATTCAAAGAGATTTGCGTGTTAGGCTGAAAGATAATGGTTAAACTCACAAAAAAAAAAAAAACTTAATCACGTTTATTCTCATTACTGCTTTTACATAGATAATACTGTAAGCTCTCTTATTCACTTTAACTTTTAATCTTATTTTTGACTAAACTCTGATTTGATTAGCTGTGAACAATATTCTAAACTGATGGTCAATTCCAACTTATTGTTTTGAGTATAAGGACCAATGTCTCAGTGTTCAGCTCACCTAAAGGTCACCTAAACTGGCAACAAAGGATTCATGAGTTTACTTGAGATTTTGAAAAGTCAACACAGAAAAATCCTCAGAGCATAAACACTACATGGCTTCATCATAAACTCCAACATTAAACACCTTAAATCACTTTAGTTAAACAATAGGAACAGAGTAAATACAGTGTGCCACACAGCTCGAGCACAATGCTCGGCATTGATCCAGGCTCGGAAAATTGAGCGTCAACAGAAAACACTGTATTATATCTCTCCTAAAGTGCCTAGGGGCCAGTCTCACTCCTTTTTCATGACCAGCAACGTTCCTGTGGAGGGATCAGATTTTCTAGACAAACTCACTCAACTATAAATTTAAAGCTCTTTCTCACTATACATAAGATTAGTACAAGACCTCTGCAAATTCAACTCTATTAAGTCTATAAATTCAAAATTATGGTAGCATAGAGATGATTTTCAGTAAAACTGTTGCGCACTGAACCCACTTCACGCCTGTAAAATAATGCCACATGAAACCAGTTTGAAAATGATACCTTACGATATTTCTGAGTGTTACAGAGCTCATTCAGAGTCAGACGTCAAAAAGATTTATTACACAGTTCTCGAGAATACTTGATTCTAATAGATCAAATGCTTTTACATTTATACATTCCTAGATGCATGTCCACATTTAGCCAAAACAAGTAGGTTCACCATGTGTTTGAATACCATGTCACTGACCTGTTTCTGCGGTGATGACACCCAACCACAGCTTCGCTACACTAAACTACACTAAACACAAACTGATGACACACTCACACCAACAAATCATTCAATCAGCGCTTCAATAAACCTTTCACTCGTGCTGTCGGTTTTGGAAGGAAATGCTGGCTAATAACTGTCATATTTTGACAGTTACAAATATCCTATTTGAAGACAAAAACAACAGTGATGTTAAAAGCAACACATGATGTTAAATGTTTCTGTGTGTAAAATTATGCATATTTAAATCTTTTCTTTCTTGAGTTACCTTGGCAAAAGTTAGACGAGGTCTAAGAGAACCAACATGGTGACAGTAAGTCACCAGTTTTCAAAACTGACAAGATGGAACGGCAGGATTTTGATACTTT
>RJVU01059333.1:8476569-8506025 GCA_003731715.1 Anabarilius grahami | reverse complement strand
AAAATAAAATAAAATAAAATAAAATAAAATAAAATAAAATAAAATAAAATAAAATAAAATAAAATAAAATAAAATAAAATAAAATAAAATAAATGCAGTCACCCAAGGGCTGCCCGACTGACTGGTGACTGTTGGTTGCCATACAGCCTTTGTGTATTTCTTGCTCAAAACATCTGTCTTGACAAGATATTAACATAAACACAAAATGTTATGTAAATTCTGGTATCCTGACAACCCTACCAACACTCAGAGCCTTGTCTTTTTGGCTTTTGTAACCTAAATATTATATTAAAAATATAATTAAATACTGATTACATATACTGATAATATTCAAAATAATCTAAATATCTGAAATGCAGGAAATTCCTCTCAAATGTTGAGCAAGATGTTTGTCCGCAACTGAGAGGAAGGGGAGTTCTGGAGAGAGGCTTACCTCCTCCATGCACACAATAAACCCTGTGGAAACCCGCAGAAGCTTTCGAGGACAGGTCTGGTAGCAATTACCAAGCAGAAACGTCCAAACTCTGACTTAAAATGCACGTCAGTCCCAGCACATAAACTGCTTTCATTAATATTTTAAGTAGAATTCATCAATATCCTGTCCTGCTGCAGCATTACAGCTTTTCCTGGAACCAACATGGGGGCAAATTCTGTGGCTTTCCCCCACATCTCGAGATTTTGACTTTGCAGTCTGATTCACTCTGATAGGAGGGACGAAAGAAACATGCTACATGTCCTATATGAAAGTGAAATTTACAGCTGTCTAAAGCCATGGCAGTCAAATCAACCCCCGAGCCAGACCCCCAAAACACTTGGGGGGTTTCCAGTCACAGTAAAGGATTCTCATAAAAATGGTGTTTTGAGGGCAAACAAAAATTAAAGGAGAAATCTAGGCTGACATCAGGGGTTCAGGAGTCACGATTTGGTGAGAGCCCAAGCGTAAGTCATGTAAAAAGATTTCAGTGAGTCAGAATTAAGAACAGTAGGTATTTCTGTAAAATAGACCCAAGCTGAGAAGCTGAGTAGTAGGGGGCATGAAATGGGCAGAGACCGTTAACATCTGCAGGTCTGATGTCTGGAATTAATATCGAGCTATGGAGTTCATTCCAAAATAATAAAATGACAAAGGGCCTGAGGAATCTAAAAAGTCAAAAATACCTTACTCAACCCAATTTGTGGTGTGCTGTACTATGTTAAACTAAAACACATATCCTTAAATGAACAGTCTGATGATCAGTTTATCAATATTCTTTACCAATATTCAAACATATTAGGTTATATAATCGGTTCTCAAATGTCAGATTTACCAATAAATGCTGCCATATAGTAGTCTTTTTAATAGCACCCAACAATTCCATTACATACACATTCAACAGGAAAGAACTGTAAAGTAATTTAATGTGCATACATTATTTAACTATTCAATGCTATATTAGTTTCTTTTTGATTGTCAAAAAGCAGAAACAGAACAATAAATGAAAACCATTTACTGTATATCAGTTATTGGACACTTAATAACAGTACCAGTATTGGCTATAAAAAAATAATATTGTTTATAAAGGTTGACTTTTAAGACATAATGACAAAACTTTGGTTGGACTTTTTGCACATCGGTAAGATGGGTTTTTCTACCGAAGAGGCTGTTCTAGGCCGAAATCATTTACAGCATAGGCCAGGCTGAAAGTCAAACATCTGTCCGTTGGAATTCTGTTCTGTCCGTTTATTAATAAATATAAACAATTAGGAATATTTTGGCCTGTTTGAGATGCATTTGTTGACTTAAATGACCAAATTCCCATAAAGCACAAAGCCAGACAACCATCATGATTGAAAATTCATCATAAACTATGACAGTCTTACAACAGCAGAAGGCTATATATGACTGAATCCAGCTGTCATACTCACTGTGGTTGATAAGGAATGGGTCCATTAGGTGACGGCTTCATGGACAGAGTCAGATGTCCCACATTGGTGCTGGGCAACGGTAAAGGCCCTTGACCTTGGCTTTGTGGGAAGATCTGCTGAGGAATGGGGCGCTGGGGAATTACATTATGACCGTTGGGGTATCCATTCGTATGACCTCCGTTTGGAAGTCCACCACTGGTGTGTCCGTTTAGTGGTCCGGTTGGATGAGAGGATGGGGGGAGAGTGGTCTGTTCACAGGACTTGCCTTTAGAGCCTGGCTTACACACACACATGTGGGGCCGCAAACACATCCCTCCATTTTTGCATGGGGGCGTACAGTTAGCTGTAATGAAGAGAAGAAAACTAATTCAATGAAAGTGTAATACAATCATATAATACAATTAATATAATGTAACGTATAATGAAAAGTCATATAAAACAAATGAATTCCATATATATAGTGCAATTAGAATTCAAGATGTCCACAAGCATGTTCGTAAAATGGCTTTTTTGAATACAAATAAAAATGTGTCTGTGGTAATCAACAGCATGCCATGCTTAACATGGAATATACCTCTGAAAAGTGGATATTTTCTATAATATTTTCAGCATGATTAATACTTTAGAGAGTCTGTAAGTTCATAGTTTTTGTACACTTTTTACGTGGTGAGGAACAAAATGTATTTAAAAAAAAAAGAAGGCCTGAACTGTTCTCTGCACATATCATGAGAGAAAGAAAAAGCAACCGAAAGATAGACTGGAAGAGAAATAGCAAGAGAGAGGGAAAATGAATGGATAACCGGGTGTTGACTTGTGGTCTGTAATTACATCATTGGGGAGAAGGAACAAAGCTGTCATTCAACTACAAAGAGCCTAGCGGCCTCAGTGGCCAATGAGCACAGACACTTTTACACACACAAAGACACACACCAACAAAATCAAAGCAGCTTGCAGCTCATTAGTAAATTTACAGTTAGTCATATTAAGTGATTGAGTGCTGTGGAGATTCTTAAATAGGAAATGGATCAGTGCCCATTGCTCAAGGCAGACGTTAGAAAGGATGACCTCATCAACAGTTTCTATGACATCAGAGTGAAGAGCAGCTGCTCTACACAAAATGCTACAGATAGTCATCTTATCATCCTCATACATAACTGCTCCAGACCTAGTGGTCCTGGCTTCAGAGTACAGTATGTTTTAGATAAGCAATGCTGTCTTCAAAAATTACATTTTTTACTTGTATACAAAAAACATTATATAGAAATGAAAATCATATTATATATACATTTAATAAAGATATAAACTATATAAACAAATTACACTGCATTTTTAAGATTTTACCTAATTTATATTTTTCAATCGATGACATCTACAAATGCTTTTGTTGAATTTTGCTCACAACTATAGCTAGAACATACAAAACCACACACAAGCTGGATAAAAATGAGCATTTAATGACCACAGATTTTTATACACACGCCTTGTGACAGAGGTAAGAGTGATTACATCACATATGACATCATGAAAACCACTCTCCCTGGTTTGAGGAGTTTTTCATTTCAGTTGACATGACCCACAGCAGGGGATTTCTGTTTTCTTTTCCACCCTCACTAGGTTTTTCCTCTTTTTCCCCTGTACCTCATTGGCCCTCTGGGGCTCTGGGTTACAAAGTGAGACAGGTCTCAGAAACGGAGCACACACAAGAACACTGTTCTTGTTCATATCATGCCCTTGTACACCTCCTCTCGCACATATATACAAACCGAATACACATGTGGGCACAATTGTACACAAAATCATTATTTTAAATTAAAGAATTCACCACAACATACACATTTAGATATAGGTTAAGTGCTGTATGAGTTAAAGGAACAGTATAAGTGCAAATGAAAATTCTGTTCTCATTTGACTTTCATTCTTCTGTGGAACACAAAACGAGACGTGCAAAATCTGCCAACACAGCCTAGTCAATGGATAATGCCCAATTGGGTTTCAAATATTTGTAATGAATTTCATGTAAAAAATTCCATAGAAATATTAAACTAAATTGGATAATTTACCCTTCCCCAGGAGTTTGATTGACAGGCGATCTAACCAATCATAACGCTGAATCCGCCATTTTGTCCGACAAAGCAGTCAGGGGAGTTAGCAGATTAATGTAAGAGGACTTGAACGTAAAAAATGGTGTGTACTGACGTCTTGCCGCGATTGAAACAACATTCCTTATGATGTTCATTCATGTTTATTTGATGCTATAAATGAACTAGTAGGAAGAGATGATCGGTTCACGAGCCGCTTGAACTGAGGCGCTACAACGATCTGTCACGACACATTAAAGAGCCACAAAACTGTATTTATTGCTTAAATTTCTTTAAAAATGACAACATTTTAAATTTGGCTTTCATTTCAAAAGTAACCTGCTCTGTCTTGTCTGTCGACGCGTTGTCAGTGTCCTCTTCGCTCCGCGATGTATTTTTCACTGCGTGAGAACATGATGTGTGGCGAGAGATCGTCATGGCTTGTCGGACGTAGCAACAGTAACTAAAGGGGGCGGGTCTTTGTGAACGGTCAATTAAACTCACTTATATCGCATATTATCACAAATTGTTCAGAAGTTTGGCATCAGTTTTTTTTCTTTTTTGAAAGAAATAATACTTTTATTTGGCAAGGATTGCATTAAATTGATATAGAAATGTATGATGCTATGAAAGATTTCTATTTCAAATAGTTCTTTTAAACTTTCTATTGATCAAAGAATCCTGAAAACAATGTATCATGGACACAAACATATTAAGCAGAACAACTGTTTTCAACATGGATAATAATAAGAAATGTTTCTTGAGAAATCAGCATATTAGAATGACACTGAAGACTGGATAATTTGCCATCAAAGGAATAAATTAAATACAAATTTGAAAATGTTAATATATTAAAATAAAGTTATATTACAATATTATGTTTTTTTATTATTATTTATTTTTAAATAGCTTTGGTGAGCATGAGATTTCTTTCAAAAAAACAAAAAACAACAACAACAAAAACTCTCAAAAACCCCAAATTGATAGTTTGAATGATAGTGTACCTCAGCATTATCTTGGCCACCCAGGTCACTAGCTATTGGCATCAGCCATTGAGAATCAAATTGGTCAATGACACAGAGTTAACCCTTCTACCCCCAGATAACACACATAGTTACCACACAAAGCACCCTGTCTCTCCATATATATTTAGAACGTAACTTGTACATAGCGCAGCTAAAAGTCAGTACATCATAAGTTTGGCAAGAGCGTCTCACCAGCCCTCATGACTAATGCTATGGGCTACTGTACAATGTGGAGGTTAAACGTTCTGCTCAATGCCTCTACAAACAAACCTTCCTGCTGAGTGCTGACTAAACTGAACAGCACCAAAAAAAGAAAGTGAGAGATAAAGTTAGACCTCAGAAAGGCAGACTGATAAAGAAAGCATGAGAGAGAAATAAAAGGGCGATGTTGCTGACTCAGATGACCAGGCTACGGGGAGCAGAGCTGGGTAATTCCAACATGTCCAGCTTCTTCTTAGTTTTATCCCCTCAAGTCAATATTGAAATCGGTGTTAAATGTGTTGCATTGTACCCTCATCGTGCTCAGCGATGTAGGAGCTCACGCACAGCTGAATGCACCCAGACAGAATGGTCGATAAGCCCATTTCAGTCTGCTAGTATTTCACAGCAGACACAGAGCCAATTAAAGGAGACTGCGGTCGGGCCATTTCTCCACTGAGCTTTATATGTGTAACACATTCAAGAGGATCTGTAGGCTGCACAGCTCTCCAATAGCTCTAACGTCTTCAAACGTGTTGAATCTGAAAGGTACAACTTGGATTTGCTTGAACAAGAAAGTAACATGTGGGTTAGCATGCTAAGCTACTGCCTGAGGACTGGAAGTCTGCAGTGTGAGCAGACAGGAGAGGCATTTCACAAGTTGTCGTGGAGATATTGATACAGCGAACTCCTCTCTAACAAGCCATGCTTTAATTAAACTGGAAAAATAAGTATTTTTATTAACCTTAAACTGATAGTTCACCAAAAAAATAAATTCTGTCATCCTTTACTCACCCTCATGTCATTCCAAACCAGCTTGAAATGACAACTGATAACAGAATTTATTTTGTCTGTAGTGAATTACCACATGCAAGAGGGGTGCAACTATTGAATTCAGAGAACCAGAGTTGAGCTCTTCTCTAGTTCAGGCCCATCACAGCAGGTTCCTCAACTTAGTCACCTGTTCCTGCAGATCTAGGACACTTTTTCAGCACGGACAGCCAGGAAAAACGTATCTGTCTCTCTGCCGTGCTGTGGAGCCCAGGTGAAATATTTTCATGTTGTGTTTTATCTGGCGAGGGACGTGAACGTTTTGGGCCGTGTTCATTTGAGGGACGAAATAGACTGAGCAGTCTTTCGGCGGTGAGCTGTGCACACATGCCTGAGCTCAGGAAAAACACTCAAACACTTCAGATGAGCAATATGAGAAATCCAGGCTCAGAGGAAAGACATGAGCATTCATTGCATTTTACATGTTGTAAAACTAGTAAAACAAACTATAAATTAGACGTTAAATTATGTAGTGGCATTAAATCGAAGCTGTCATCGATTCAAAAATTTTACTCTGGTCCTAAATTTACATTATAGTTTTCACCATTCGCAAACTCTTCATCGCTACATAGGCTCCCATTGTGCAGAAATTAAATCACCCATCAACTCCCCCAAACCCACGTCTGTCTGAGAAAAACAAAAATGCTCTAAATGTTTCCTGATGATCTCAATCCAATAAAAGAGCTCAAGGAAAGTCTGAGAAGATTCTGAATGCATATCACATGGTGATTCCAAGCACAAAAACTCCTCAGGGAAGAGAGAACAACAAGGTAGCAGTCATTCTGTTGACTGAAACTAGGCTCACTTCATGACATCCGTTCAAACAGCTTTCAAACATGTCTGCTGGTTTTTCACAGTCACAATCAATTCTGTTTCTCAGAAATCTGTTAAATCTGTTAAGTTATATTTTAACACTGCCTCCTAACCATCAAGATTCCAGTAACAAGCCATTTTTCTACCTGGACACGGATTAACATGAAGCTTTTATTGCTTGTCGCTTTATGTCTGTTATGACAAGCGTATCTATCTGTCAGTCATATCCAACTCTTGGTGATTCTCTGGCCATCTCTCACCCTATGCGAGAGACTGTCCATGAATTTTCTTGCCAATGTTTTTGCTGGGTAGGTTGCCAGGTCTTTCCCCAACCCTCTCTATTACATGGCATAGCTTACACATACACACACATTCACACCTACAGCCAATTTGGCCAATCCATATAACTGTGGGAGAAAACTGAAGCACTAGGAGGAAACTGGAGAGAACATGCAAACTTCACACAGAAAGGACTCTTGGCTCAGCCAGGGCTCAAACCGGGAGCCTTCTTGCTTTGAGGCAACAGTGCTGCACCAGCCAGTGTTATTTTAATTGGGACATAAAGTTCACTAAGGGCTTAATCACTACTACTTAGTCTGAACTTGGTTGCACTATTTATTCTTAAGGCAAGAGTTAGCTAGTTTGTAAGCTCTCCGTAAAGTAATGTGCAGTTGAACAGAAACAGAATAAGCATAATACTATGTACTATATACACCGATCAGGCATAACATTATGACCACCTTCCTAATATTGTGTTGGTCCTCCTTTTGCTGCCAAAGCAGCCCTTAACCGTCGAGGCATGGACTCCACTAGACCCCTGAAGATGTGCTTTGGTATCTGGCACCAAGATGTTAGCAGCAGATCCTTTATGTCCTCTAAGTTGCAAGGTGGGGCCTCCATGTATCGGACTAGTTTGTTCAACTCATCCCACAGATGCTCGATTGGATTGAGATTTGGGGAAAAACTTGTTGTTGTGATACTCAAACCATTCCTGAACCATTCTTGCTTTGTAGCAAGGTGCATTATCCTGCTGAAAGAGGCCACAGCCACCAGGCAATACCGTTTTTCATGAAAGGGTGTACATGGTCTGCAACAATGCTTAGGTAGGTGGTACGTGTCAAAGTAACATCCACATGGATGGCAGGACCCAAGTTTTCCAAGCAGAACATTGCCCAAAGCATCACACTGCCTCAGCCGGATTGCCTCCTTCCCATAATGCATCCTGGTGCCATGTGTTCCCTAGGTAAGCACCGCACACGCACCCGGCCATCCACGTGATGTAAAAGAAAACGTGATTCATCAGACCAGGCCACCTTCTTCCATTGTTTCGTGGTCCAGTTCTGGTGCTCACATGCCCATTGTTGGCGCTTTTGGCGGTGGAAACGTCAGCATGGGCACCTTGACTGGTCTGCGGCTATGCAGCCCCATACGCAACAAACTGTGATGCAATGTGTATTCTGACACCTTTCTATCAGAACCAGCATTAACTTCTTGAGCAATTTGAGCTACAGTAGCTCGTCTGTTGGATCGGACCACACGGGCCAGCCTTCGCTCCCCACGTGCATCAATGAGCCTTGGCCACCCATGACACTGTCGCCGGTTCACCACTGTTCTTTCCTTGGACCACTTTTGATAAATACTGACCACTGCAGACTGGGAACACCCCACAAGAGCTGCAGTTTTGGAGATGCTCTGACCCATTCGTCTAGCCATCACAGTTTGGCCCTTGTCAAACTCGCTTAAATCCTTGCGCTTGCCCATTTTTTCTGCTTCTAACACATCAACTTTGAGGACAAAATGTTGCCAACTGCCTAATATACCCCACCCACTAACAGGTGCCGTGATGAAGAGATAATCAGTGTTATTCTCCATTAAAATTTTACATAAAATCATAAAATGATTAGTAAAATGAAATATATAAATAAATAAATAAATATTCAGGAACTGTATCTAAAAGGGTAATAAATAAATAAATACTGATAAAACAAATGAGAAAATGTGATATTTATTTTAATGTATTTTTGTGTATGTTGAAACCCTGGCATGCAAAAATGACAGGGTGAGGCACACTGCAAAGTTCACCGTTAAGATTGGTTTCATGCTGGAGAGCTGCTAAGAACTCATTTACTCACATAAAGTTCCCTCTCTACAAATATAAACGAGTGTAAATGTCAACATCATTTATCTGTCAGTTAAACATGAGCTCATTGATGCAACCCAATTGGTCTGCCAGTTTTTTCCAACTATTATTCCTGGTTGAAGTCTTCCGTAAATATTTAGTTTATATGTAGGGTTATGTTTCAACTAAGTTTAATAGTGCAATGCTCAAATATTTAGCAGTGCATGTAAGTTGGCCACTGGTCTACATTGCTATTTATTTATAGGACATGATGAGCCAAAAATGAACCAGGATTAACACTCTTCCTGTTCTGTTAGAGATAAAGAACTGGAGTGCAATATCCTGGTGGTAAAATAAGAAGGCCAATATCCGAGTGCCCCTCTGCACTGTACAATAATAGGACTCCTGGATGACTGACAGCTCCGGATAAAACACTTCACCTACGAAGTTCCATGCAGCTCGGAAGAACCAGCCAGGAAAAACAAAAGCTGCTTCTATTCAGACAATTCTCTTTGTTAGCACTTTCTGAGTGAGGTGAGCGTTAAAACCTGAAAAATCAAACCCCATTAAACATTTAGCAGGAAAATTTATGATCAGGTCTATCTTTTGAGACAGGAGAGGTGGAGAGTGGAGACATAGTAATTCTAAAACACAAATGGAAAGGAAGATATATAGAGACAAGGGGAGGTACTGACTACAACCTGGACTTTTTCATTTTTCCCCTTTATAGAAAAATATATGAGCAATGAAACCAATGAAAAATGGTAGACCCATGATTAATTCGCGCTGCTATGTCCCAGTCACCATGAATTACAACATCTAATGCTGCTGTCAGATGAACGAAAAAGGTCATATTTTATTCTTAATTTACTTACATAATACATAATGGTGACCCTATCATAAGGAACGTTTATGGGCTGACGCCAGCGATTTGGCAGAAATACTGGATTCTGTGCGCTTAAGAGAATAACCTTTCAAAAAAGGTTGGCAAAACATAAAAACAAATGGTTTAGTGCCAATATAGTGGTATAAAATAATAAAAACAATATAAACCCAAGATCTCCTGAGTCAGCAGAAAAACGCTCATAGAGACATTTTCTGAGGTGTTAAAGAGGCTTCCCTTTTCCACACTCAATTTTCCTGCAAGGTCTTCCATTAAAAACTTTCTGTTACATTTCAGCTCAAATTTAAGTGCTCTCAGGCCACTCACTGTGCAGCTGACATCAAACTATAGAATCCTCTATTGAAAATAAAAGGGATGGCTAAGCAGGAATGTGCTCTGGGTTCGCTCCAGATGGCCTGCAAAATGATTCCTCTGCCTGTGTAAACAGGGCCCCTTTCTGTAAACAGGGGGTTCTCTTTTTCTCCCTTTGTCTCACTATTATGTATATATATAATATTAATTACAAACTTGCATATATATCATACCTTCAGTTCAGACAGACTTTACTGTGTATTAGTGTTGGGGATTTTTAGCGATTCTATTGCAGCTTATATCGTTCTACCAGTAGGTGGCAACAAGTGACTGTCTTTATGAATGAGTCACTGAATAATTCACTTAATCAATTCCTTCAAAAGCAATTATTAGTTCTGCAGTGAAAAAAACCCCCAGAATCACTTATTTACAGATTACACTTATTTACAATACCATTTGTTCAAGATCAAAATGCCACTACTGTGTTTTCTTGGAGAGGTGTGACACTAAAATTTCCAAACAAAGCTAAAGGAGAATTAATTAACTGGCAATATTGGTACAATATTGCTATTCTAAAGGTTTTAGACCAACTCATTGTGGTTCTGTAGTGCTTTCAAAACATCAGTCTGTTTGTTTAAGCAGTCCAACAAATAGTCCCACCCCACTCACGTTATTGGTTAAACCAGTGTTGCTGTGTCAGGCTCAAACAAATAGAGCAGTATCTTAATAGTGCATTAATGTTTCCACTTTTAAAGAAATCAACCTGACTAAAATGGTTGACATGTAGTCGTCTCAAAATATTAAGCTGCGAAAGGATAAAGTATCTGCCACTGGAATTACAAACTATCTGCAAAAACCCATATTCTCTATGGATTAGTAGTTTGCAGACAAGCCCCTGAGAAACAAAACCATATCCATCAAATATAGAACCAAGACTGACTTTAATGTATGAGTAAGATCACTTGGATGAAATTGTCTGCATAATCACTGCACTAGTAAAATGTACACCTGATGTTCAACGCAGGTTCCAAGACAAAACACTTTGTCAAAATGCAGCAGACATCCAAGACACAATCTTGGAGGTGCCATAGACCATACACACAAAATGTCAATTTATCATTCCTGAAAAACAAGGGGAAGGAAGGAGGAATGTCACTGGAGACAGGGGATGTAGACACAATATTGATCGTCTAGGATATGTGTAAAAGGTGGGTAAGAGGAATGTGTACTGGAGGTAAGACTCAGACAGAGGGTGGAGGTGCAACTCCTGCTTTTCCTCAGTGGCCTCCACGTACTTCCACACATACAGTGGCCGATTCTTATATAACCTGCTGGCAGAAACACACAGGCTAAGGAAAAACTGATCCAGCCCTTTCACTGGGTTATCATACTCTCTGCAGTACTCCCCCAGTACTACTACCATCTTTGTTTTCTATAATTATATTTCAAGTTTTGTGCCTGTGTATCTTCTGTTTATTGGGTTAACTAACATTTCAGTCATTTACAGAATTTTAAATTGCAGATAGATTATTCAAAAATCTGTCATGTTTTGCATTTCCTTACATTACAAACCCCAGAGTTTTACTTCACATGTTGATGTGCTGATTTTGTGTGCGATAATGTTTAGATTTGTTTGTAACTTGAGCATGTTGAGATATACTGTGTTTGCTGACCATCACAGACCATCCGCCGCCACCACTTAAGATCTGACGGAGACCGTTTTGTCTCCACTCACAGGTGGGCACTGCAGCTGTCTGTCTGGTTACTTATGAAGGACACAATAAAATGTCTCAGCTTATGTCACTTTTTAACTACAGCAACTGCTCATGGCATTAAAGAGATAGTTCAGGCAAAAATGAAAATTAATTTACTTACCCTCATGTAGTTCCAAACCTGCATGACTTTAATTCTTCAGTGAAACAAAAAAATATTTTGAAAAGTTTGTCCATTCAATAAAAGTCAATGGGGTCCAAAACAACACTTGACCCCACTGACTTTCATTGCATAGACAAAAAAAAACATTTTAATGTATCTTTTTGTGTGAGTGTGTGTGTGTATTCCATAGAAGAATTAAAGTCATACATGTATGACTTTAATTCTTCTGTGATGACAGAACTTTCAACCATCCCTTCAAGACATTTCTGAAATATAGAGCTCTAAACCATTAGCTTAAAATGTGAATTTAATTCACATTTGCATCCAGAGGGCGTTTCTGGACAATGCATTGCAGTGAGACTATGGAGCAAGACACATGTCTTGCTCAAAAGCACATAGCGTGGGTTTGGAGCCAAAGGGGCATAAGTGTAAATCCGAACCCTCAGTTTGTGATCAGTAAATGATGATGTCCAGGACTGGTAACTCTTTGATGATCCCCAAACACAATGGAACCTGCAACTTTTGTGTTGAAAGCTTAAGCCCTTCCTAATCAGGCAAACTCAACCCCCTCCTCTAGACTGGTTAACTAATTTTGTTGAAAACTAATTTCACGTAAGGCCCACCATCTGTAGCAAAACTAAAGCAAATACACCATTCTGAACTTGACTTCCAGAGTGATTAAAGGGATTCCATTTTCCAAGCAAGTTTTTAAAGTGAAGTTCAAGTGGTGTAGTGCAGAACAAAGAGAGAACCCAAGCACATGCATGATACAAAAGAATTGTCATAACTCACGTTTAGTGCAGCGCTGAGATCCTGGGGTCTTGCTCCAACCAACACAGCACTGCCCCCCACAGACGTTCACTCTGCAATGACATCAACAGTCACACTCACGCACAAACCAAATCAACATACTAACCTTACTGTAACCCCCAGACACCCCCCACCCCGGTAAATCTCCTCGCCCACCCAGAGCGGTTTCTGACATAAGTCTGCTCTCACTGAAGTGACGTGAGGGCCCGGGGCCAAAACTGGTTGAGGCTCCAATATAATCAGTCCTCTTATTCCCACTGTGCTATTTCATACTGTACTTCACTGCAAAGTAAGAGGAACTGATCCAAAGTGCGGAAAATATGAAGAAATACAAGGCTGGGATACACTCAATACTCATTGTGATTATAGGGAATGTGGAAAAATCTTGTGAATGGCCTGCTGAAACTTTTTAAGGGGCATCAGGTTCATTGCTAGGGGAGCCGGTAGCCTACATTTAAACTGGCTCGTGTGGCTTCCTGAAACAACAGATGTTACTGTGCTTTTTTAGAATGTTATGATCACTGTATACTCCCTGCCTTATTGAATTTATCTGCGCTTAATGACATCTGGCCGTTAACACATCACTGGTGATCAGAAGCAAGATTCAAACCTCTAATGGAACTACAACATTCACATTCTTATTTCTATGAACAAATTAAGTTTCTCATTACAATGGACGCATTGCACATTTTGGTGGGTCTCTATAGAAAAGCACTTAATATTGGTATTCACTGTCAGGTAAAGTAACTTTTAATGTTAATTGTTTGGATAATGAACTTTGTGTCCATTTAGACTGCAAAATATCTTTGGATAAAAACATTTTTTTTTTTTTATATATTACAATGTTCATTAATCAAAATATAACACAAAATCACAATATGTGATTTTTGCAATTCATTATGCCTATTGTTTTTACTGTTGTGTTTCGTTCATCATAATTATCATTCTAATAATAATTAAAATAAGGTTCGACATTCAATGTAAAGTGTTATGTACTTTAATATATTTGCATCTGATCTTACCCTGACACTTTCATATGATGGCTGGTTGTGTGTCGGCCAGGCTGCGCGTCCTGGCGGATCGGAATGCTCGGGTTCGGTTGGTGACCCATTCTGCGGGTACGGACCTGGCCGCCGAAGCTGGCTTTGAGCTCTACATTGTAGGAGTGTGGCTGTCCCGACGCTCCTAAGACCGATGAAATGGAGCTCACGTGAACCCCGTCCGTACCGCTCGGTCCCGGCTGCAGTACGTACAGTTTCCTGAAGCCGCTCTTATCCGCCGAAATCAAAGCCGGAGAAATAAATAACGTTAGAGAAACAATGATGTCCCACATGAGCACAGCCATATCCATTAGAAGTGAAAGTGTAGGGGAAGTTTGAAAGAAACACTCTGTACTATATATACACACACTATAGAAAGAAAGACACAAAAATAAAACTATAGAAGTGTAGCTACAGTCTGTCGCGTGTGAAGCAGTTGTAAACCCTTGCGCGCTGTCATCTATTCGCCGTAAGAAAACACATAACTTAGAGTGGGAAAATGCTTGGAGTGAAAGAAAGTTTCAAAGCACGAAACGGAAATCAGGGAAATCGGGAGTCAAGGAGGCGAGAGAGTTCGCGTGCGCGCGATTTGAGCTCGAGCAGAAGTTTGAAAACTCTTAGAAAAGTTTGAGCGCGTGTGTGTGCAAGGGCAGGAGTTTGTGCTCGAGCTCCATATAGCCAATCTCCTGCAGACATGACGTCAGGGATGGAGCTCTTATTGGAACACACATGTGGGGCTGAACCCTTAAACCAAAGGAGAAAAAAAAACGAAGAACTCTGCAGACTTATGAATTTGAAGGTGGGGGTCGTTTGTAAAAATGTCAGATAAGAGCATCCATCATAAGTCAAGTCTGTCATATAGAGTGCAGCATCAGTTCCGCTGTTCCTCACATCTCTTTATGAAAAATAAGTTATTCCATTGCATTGAGCATCAAATGTGGACTAAATATTATACACAGGTAAACAAAAATGCCATTAGAATCAAATACTGACTTTGACATGCACCCTATAATGCGATTAAGGCAGTGCTGTGATTAAGCTGAAGCTCATGTAAACAGAATAATACAATTATGCGCATAATTAGAGTAACCATAATCACAGTATCTGTTTTAACCACATTTCTTCTCCAAAATGCACGTGTGGAAGAAAAGAAACTACACTTTGAGGGAGCTCTAGAAACAGGGTTAATACTTACATTTTTTTTTGAAATAATAATAATAATATCAACTGAAACCTAATGTAAAGTGTTACATTTCAGATATTAAAAAATGGCTGGGTATGCTAGAAAATGGCCATTTTATATTTGAAAACGACAAAAAAATATATATAACGGGAACGAGCATTGCGTCAGTTAGCTGACACCTAGGGGAAAACTCTTGTTTTCTCTGAATCCTGAAGCCTGATTGGTTCACGTCTGTGCAACTGCACAGAAAAAACGTTTCAGCCCGCCAAAAGGGGCGGGATTGACTGCCTATATCAGTCACACTGGGACACTGTCAGATCAGAATCTTTCGACTGACCATCATCTAGCACGACTCGCTGGCAATGTAGTAGTTGGCCAAGCTTATGCAATACTCATTCCCGTTTTAACTCAGGGAACCAGGGTTACACAAATAACCAGAGCGTTCCCTTTTGAAACCATTCACTCGCTTATGGGGAACATAATGCAACACGCTGTGTTACAAGCGCAGAACGGAAGTCGCTCTTCTAACCAACAGTTTGAAGGCCCCTCTGACAGCTGTATAGGGTGGGGCCCTAACCTGCGTTCCAATCGGTGTAGAAAGCACCTTTGGCACATAACCCTTTCTCGGCCTAAGGACCACTTTACTGTCGTTAGAGCTGAACTCCAAGTAGGAAGCTTCCACAGACAGAGCCTGCAGGTCTCTAACTCGCTTGACTGATGCGAAAGCCAGCAGAAGAGCAGTCTGAAACACCGAATGTTTCTCTTCCCTGTGCCGCCTGAGGAGCTGCGGGAGCAAGCCTATGGGGGGCAGGCGTAAAGGCGCAGGTGAGGCCACTCCTGGGCTAGTGCATTTATTTCCTTCGAGAAATATGTCTGGCAGTGGGAGTTCTCTTTCGTTGTGAAGAGATCCACATCTGCACGGCCGAAGGTGCACCATATCGTGTTCACTGTCTGGGGGTGGACTCTCCATTCCCCCATCGGTGGCCCACCTAGGGGAAAGCATGTCCGCTCCTATATTCGAAGAGCCTTGCACATGAACTGCCCTCAGCGAGTGGAGGTTCTTCTGTGCCCATAGGAGAAGGTGGCTCGCCAGTCTGTGAAGAGGGCGAGACCTGACACCTCCCTGGTGGTTTATGAAGGCAACCACCATCCTGCTGTCCGAGCGGACCAGGACATGATGACCCTTTAAGTTCTGTCCAGAACTCCTTGAAGGCCAAGGTTACCGCCATCATTTCTAGATGGTTGATGTGCCAACTCATCAAGGGAGTCGCCCATGAGACGAAGGCTATTTTGCCAAAGCCATCTTGGAGGCATCCGTCACATCCACTTTCAGCCGAGCCTGCATCTGAGCTGAATTGAATACTACCCCCAGGAATGAAATTTGTTGCCTGGGGAGCAGCGAGCTCTTGCCAAATTTGACTCAGAATCCCAAGACACTCAGATGACTGAGGAGCAGGGATATGTGAACGCATAGCTCCTGTCTCGATTGGGCTAAAAGCAGCCAATCGTTGAGGTGGTTGAGTATGCAGATCCCCATCTGCCTCAGAGGGGAGAGAGCCATGTCTACTCGCTTCATAAATGGAAGGACTGTATAATTGGTATGCCACCCCCTCGAATGTGAATCTCAAGAATGGTCTGTGGTGGGGGGGCTATCTGGAGATGAATGTAGGCATCTTTCAGATCTACCGATATAAACCAATTCCCGGGGCAAATCTGCGCAAGGATTTTGCAAATGATTGAAGTGCTACAGGCTGCATCTCGTGCTGAAGCGAGAGAGATACACCTGTCACAGCACTGAGAGGAGGGGAAATGCCCTTTTCATGAAAATGTAAGATTTTCATTTGAAGAGCTGCAGGCTGCATCATGTGCAGTAAATTTGCTCTTTTAGATATGGCCGAATGGGGAGGGGAGGTCGCTGAATCAGCTTGCATGCTGAGGGTCGTCAGTCCACTGCGAGGCTCGTTTGATGGTGAGAAGAGGTGAGAGATAGCGGCTTCAGACTTCTCCGGGCAGTGAGATGATCTTCACGCTGAAGGAGAAAGATTCTGTTTTCCTCATAAGCATCAGATAATGACGCAATGCAAAGTAAACTGTATCAAAAGGGAGCAGCAACACCAAGGCATATTAATTAAACTCTTTGCGGATGAATATCAACAAAATGGAAGTTAAAGGTAGCAAACTAGTTTAAATAGGTTTGTCTATGTAATGTAAGCATCTTAATCTGAATAATTCCAAACCCTGATTACTGGCAATAATAATTAGACTGTACAAATTTAGCTATTGAAATGTAGCCTATTATTATTGTGTTTTTCTAGGATAAGGGCACACCACACAACCTGCCAACCTTTTCATCTGTCTAATTTGGCTTACTTCTAATTTGGCTCTTTCAACCTGGCCAATTTGGGACATCATTTGACTGCCCAGCTAACTGAGCTGAACACCAGCTTGGCCATCTTCTGGTTAAGCTGCATTGTATTTATATTGCAATCAAAACTATACACAAATATATAAACAACTATATTCTTATTTGCATTTTATTTACCTGCTGAAAAAAAAAGCTTAAACCAGCTTAAGCTGGTCTTAATGGTTTTAGATGAAAATGTTTTTAACCCATACGAACCATTAATTTATTCTGTTGATTTACTTAATAAGTGGCACTTATTAAGTGACAGTCAGAAACACTGAATCAATGCAGTCCATGTTGATCTATGCAGTTATGTTATCCAAATGACTTTCTCACTAAAGCATGCCTGACTGCTTACCAGCTCTAAATCTGACTTTGAGAGCCTTCTGCCCATGAACGGGGACCCTATAGCCTCCCTACACGTCAAAAACCGGATCCTATTAATACATTCAGCATTTACACACCCTCCTGTTTCGACACACAAATAGATGAACATACCTCCATTCTTTCACACGCTCACAATTCCCTAAACTTAGCCGAAAGTCACTGTCCTCCTACAGACGCTTGTTATCTGGATTACCAGAACGTCTTTACCGCATTACTGAAAGGTGACTCAGAAACATCCTTAGATCAAGACCATTTTAGGCCTAGACCGAGCTCAGCCCACTTTAGGATATGCGTGGGTGAGACAGCCAGAGAGACAGATAGAAAGACAAGGAATACCGTTCCTCATAAGCTTTGGAGTATTTGGAAGGAGATCTCAGACTGATTTATTGATTGCATGAGATCATCCTTGAGAAGAACCAAATGTCTTGGTAGAAGTTGTTCCGTTTCTACACAACTTAAGTGTCAAACAGTCAATTTTTATGATGTAAATGCACCAACACTCTCTTCTGTGAAGATTACTGCTGAATTAGAGTTATGTTTTCATCAATTGATGATCTCTAATTGATTTAAATGACAGTTCCTGCCAGGTCTAATGGCTAGAGTTGAAAAGAGGATTCAGTTAAGAAACAGAGAGAGAGAGAGAGAGAGAGAGAGAGAAAGAGAGAGTGCTGTCATAAAGCTATTCTTGGGTCACAGCTATTTATAGTTTAAAAATAATGACCATCATAACTAAAAGAGAAGCGAGAGAGAGAGAGAGAGAGAGAGAGAGAAAGAAAGATAGAAAGACAGTACAATGTTAATGGAAAGACTTTGACATGCTTCAACAAAGGAGTTTACACCATGCCCTCTAATATCCCGTTATCTTATTTTGGTCAGTGAATCCATATAACTTGCATCAAAACGTCAATGATAATTTGCACTCAATACACTAAAGGAGGCCTGAGAGCCAAAATGTTTGTAAAAAGTCTTTTCCCCCATGTGATTAATGAACAACAGTAAATTACCTTTTTGATTTTTGAGTGTGAATCAATATTACGGTTTTGAATACTCCCAACTCTCATATTCTGCTCTCTAAATATCCCTAAGATCACACGTTTATCACTGATTTTATCGTCCAGAAGGTGAAAATTATAAATCACTTATAAATGTAATAGTCTCTTCTCGAACGGTCATACGACTTGAGGTAAATTTTTGTATCACAAATACTGGATGAATACTTCACATAAAGGACAGTATACTTTCTTCTGTGTATCACAAAAAAATATATTTTGGAATTCACTGATGTCTAAACAACACTGGACCCCACTGACTTTCATTGTATGGACAAAGAACACCGACATTATTCAAAGATCTCCTTTAGTTTTCACAGAAGAAAATTATACAGGTTTGGAACAACATGAGGGTGAATAAATGATGACCATATCATCATTTTTGGGTGAACAACCACTTTAGGGCTTTTGGGTGAACAACCACTTTAGGGCTGTGTTCAAATCCTTCATTTCTAAACTCACCTCTTGGGAATATCTGAGTCTCTGCTGCTTCATCTGTACAGTATAGCGCCTGGAATGCAAAAGATCAATTGTGTCAAACACAATCAACTTTTACGACTTTATATAAACCGACAGAGAACATAATGCAGGGCCATTGGGTTCTTAAGTTGTTCATTTGTGCGTGCGACGGCAGAAACACAATTAAATGATACGACAGCCACATGCGGCCCACAAAGGGAGGACAGGAACTTCACACTGTATCAGTGATATCACCACAGCCCTGTGGGAGGAAGGAGAGCTGTGCTGGGGAATTAACAGTTTATGTAGCTAAAAATGTGCTTTGTGATTGTTGTCAGAGCCAGCAGGGCAGCTCCGGTGGGAGGGACGCAGATGTCTTCTGTCAGCAACTCTCTACTGTAATATGGGGTTTTCAAACACAATGTTTTGGTTTTAGATGCTACCTGAGCTACAATATTTGCCATTTGGACTGCATCCTTTAGGAAAAGTGAGGATAGCTTAATATTTATTTTAGGCACATCTTGCCGTCTTCAAAAAGCATGGAGTATTGCCTGGTTGAGGTATTTTTGAAAGCCAAAACCTAGAAAACAAGTTAGCATTTTAACACTTCCGGTTCAATCATCCCATTTTATATTTTTTTATTTATTTAAAAAAGGTTTTTGGGTAAAAGTTTGAAATACTGTCTCAAGATATACTGCTCAAGATATTTTCACATTTTATTCTACAACATTAAATACATCAGTAATACACCCTTGTGATTTTTTTAAAGCTTTTATTTGTCTTGAAAGGCAACTGCTAAGAAGTGGCTTAAATGTCCTAAATTGTGGCTAGGTTGTCCGGAACAATCCTCGCTAGCGTTTTTTTTTTTTTTTTTAAAGTTGCCAGTCACTGCCAGCATTTTTGGTAATTTTTTAATGTGAATGTTTTTATCAACATGAATGTCGGAAAGTTGAATAAAAATAGCAACATTTTCGACAAAAAGCGAAGAAAATGTCAAAGACTAGGGCATAAGCAATGCTTTCGCTTGTTTCTACTGCTTTTTGTGTTTTGATCCGGAGATTCTCTAGTCTTTCAAAAGATACGTAATAGCGCCCTCTACCGTATAACAGTAAAAACACGGAAATGGCGTGGAAAAGTTGTCTCAAATGACGGAAAATTTCGTCAATGGCAGGTAAAGATTTAAATGTCATCACACAGAACAGGTAAACTCACCTACTCACTCCACAGCCTTAAAATCATGTTCTTGCTAACTATACAAACTCAAACTTTATGATTTTTTAAGACTGAAAAAGTTGTCGAAAGTTTATGAAGTCATGCGACTGTGGTGTAGTTTGTTAGCCTACGTTTAGCATTTTACTTCTGATTTTATTTAGGCTTCAAAATTCATAAAAGTTGTGTTAATTTGTGAAGATTATCATGAAGATCAGCCCCCGGTTTCACAGACAAGGCTTAAAGGATTAGTTCACTTTTAAATAAACTTTTCCTGATAATTTATTCACCCCCATGTCATCCAAGAAGTCCATGTCTTTCTTTCTACAGTCGAAAAGAAATTAAAGTTTTTGATGAAAACATTCCAGGATTTTTTTCCATATAGTAGACTTGAATGGGCACCAAACAGTTGAAGGTCAAAATTAGTTTCACTGCAGCTTCAAATTGTTCAACACGATCCCAGATGAGAAATAAGGGTCATATCTAGTGAAACCATTGCTCATTTTCTGAAAAAAAATTGAAAATTATATACGTTTTAACCAGAAATGCTCATCTTGAACTAGCTCTCTTCTTCTTTTAATAGAATTCCGGCAATGTAGACACTGCTAAGTGTATTACTGCCCTCCACAGGTCAAAGTTTGAACTAATTTTTATATGCAATATGCTAGTATATAACAATTAGTTCAAACTTCTTGGATGACATGGGGGTGAGTAAATTATCAGGAAAAGTTTATTTAAAAGTGAACTAATCCTTTAAGCTAGTCCCAGACTAAAATGCATGTTTGAGCGGTTGAAAGGAACTTGCACTTACATATCTTAAAATATATGTCAGAGCCATTGTTTTGTCTCAAGATGCACACCAGTAATGTTTTTTTTATTTTCTTGGGTACATTTATAAGAACTAAGGCCTAATCCTGGCTTAGTCTAAACCCTGTCTGTGAAACCGGGCCCAAAACATGTAAGAATCCTATACTTTTGTTGGTCACAGAGCTTATTTTCTGAAATAATCCAAAAGGAAATGAAAAACATCATAGCTATTGGGTTTTTGTTTAAGAGAACAAGAGTGATGCTTACTTCCGGGTTGACGTACAAAAAACATAATGGCGCTCTATTCAGAACGAAGTAGTGCTGGTCTGTTCTATTCACTTTTTGAATAATGTATTATACTAAAAATGTATGTGGCATTGTAATGGAACAGCTCTGCTACAGTGTATTCACATTGCGTAATCTCTGGGAAAAGTTAACTTGGTTGTTCCCAGAACAGACACAGGATGTTTGCTTTAAGTCAGCTTCATGTTTCTTAGCCCTCAGCTTTCCTGTAGGTTCTCTGAGGCAATTTACCAGGCTATATTCTTGCATCAGTTGTACATTAATAGATGAATATTTTGAATAATCAAACACTGCCAATCTCCTTGTTTCTCTTAACGGTCAAGCATAGAAAGAAATGTTCTCACAATGAAAGCTAATTACTAACAGATATTCTCTAATGTTCAAATACCATGCAGAAAAATTACTGGCATGATGTAATTTCTCTGAGGACAGGCGCAGAGAGATGCGCAAGCAAGACCGGCGTCAGACAGGAAGTCTAGATTTGTGAATCAGATGGTTAAATATAAATCCGTCTAAATTTTTATTGGAATACAGAAATATTTTGAAAGCTGGTATTGGACAATAAAATAAAATCAACATTCAGTATGAGTAATCTTACAGCAGAAAGGCTCGCAAACTCGCGACAATGACAGTGTTACCTAATTTAATATCTATCAAAAGTTTGTGGTCAGTAGATTTTTGTTTTTAAAATAAATGAATACATTTATTCAGCAAGGACTCATCAAAAGTGAAAGATGTGAACTTTCCATTCATCAAAAATGTATCACAGTTTCCACAAAAAGATTAAACAGCACAACTGTTTTCAACATTGAATATAATAAGAAATGTTTCTTGAGCACCAAATTTTGCATGATTTCTGAAGGATCGTGTGATCATGAAGACTGGAGTAATGATGCTGAAAATTCAAAACAGAAAATTATAAATATTTTAAATTTTGATCAAATTCATGCAGCTTTGAGCTTAATTTAAAAAATCTTACTAACCTTAAACTCAACCTGTCAACCCACAGCCATAACTCTCGTTTTAAATTAACAAATGCAAAATGCTGGTTAGCCCAGGGTTCAGAGTTGCCTTAAAAACATTAACCCAGGGTTAAGTTTAGTGTTGGGGAAAAAAAGAATGGCATTCTTAAGTAAGTTATAGCAAACATTGTCAGTTTACATTTTGTGCAAACAGGCTTTTAGATTCTTGTCACCAATAATTTGGACTTGATTCAATCTACTGGTACTTTGGTACTGACCTAGACTCAGTCTTGAATGAGCTTGTCTTGACTACAACACTGACACAATATAGCTGATGTTGTGTGACCAAGATGTCAGTTGTACGAATCCTTTAATATTAACACGTTCAAAAACAAGCACAAAGATTAAAGAAAGATGTGTGTACTATTAATTTAATTGGAAAAAGGCAACATTGTACACAGGAAGTTCATTGCCAGCCTCAAGCACCTTAAAATCACACATTGTCTAATCGCAGGAGCTCTGATTATGGCAAAGACAGCTGACCCTGGATCAGGTCATGACGACAAACATCTTTAACTCGGTCACTAAGTCTTTCATTTTGGTTTTCCCTGTTGATTGAACATATGACAGAAGTCCTGAATCTCCAGATGGGAAATTTTGTTTGTCTAAAACATGATGTTAAAAATGCACTTTTTAAACTAATCAAAGGGAGGAAGAAAAAGAGGGACAGCAATAATATGGCTTCTCATTGGCTGCGTAGCTGGGCATTCAGGTCCTGTAGCTCTGTGATGAGCTGCTCGAGCTCTGTGACATCACCTCTGAGGTCATCATGGAGCTCACCCGTGGCAACATCAGTGTACATTTGCTGTGAGAAGAAAACGAAACAAGTGTGAGACCAATAAATTGTGTCAGCTGATAAAAATCATTTGTCTTTTTATCTTCTAATTTTAAAAGCATTAAATAAGCCAACTTGACACTGCAATACATATAAAGAAATCAAAATTGATACTATTTACTTTCATAACACGTTCTTGGTCTTATTGTCAACAATTCATCATTGCAAAGTTATTTCATATAAAAAAAAGTAATATTTCATCAAAACGTCTTTTTCTTTGACTTTTCCTTTGAGCTGACAAACCCACTTTGTCATATATAGCCCACTTTTTAAAATCCAATCAATTCCTTATTTACACTACAGTTCAAACGCTAGGGATGTCTGTCCCTCGATAGACAGCTACGCAACCGAAACTTTGACGTTTCAAAACGTAATTAAAGAAATCATAAAACTAATCCATATGAATTGAGCGGTTTAGTCAAAATTTTATGAAAAGACTCAACTGCTTTATATGATAAACAGATTTAATTTAGGCTTTTATTCACATATAAACACTGATCAGCGAACATAAACAGAAGCTCAACCGAGCCTGCAAACATGAGCTTCTGTTTACCACAACTGATGTGTGAGTTGATGAATGTTTATACGTGAATAAAAGCTTAAATTCAATCTGTTCATCATATAAAGTAATCAAGTCTCTTCAGAAAGTTTGGACTAAACCACTCAATTCATACGGATTCGTTTTATGATCTCTTTATTAACTTTTTGAAGCATCAAAACGTCAGTTGCGTAGCTGTCTATGGAGGGACAGAAATCTCTCAGATTTAATCAAAAAGATCTTAATTTGTGTTCTGAAGATGAACAAAAGTCTTACGGGTTTGGAACAACATGAGGGTGAGTAACTAATGACAATTTTCATTTTTGGATGAACTAACCCTTTAACTTTAAAACAAATAAAGAGGCATGTTTTTATTTATAGTTTTAAAAGAATTTAGCAAAGCTCTTAAAGCAAAAGACTCACTTTGGCTTTGGAGACCAGGCTCTTCAAACTGAGTCGAGCTGAAGACAGCAACTGTAGAGCCTCTTGAGGATTGTGCTTAGACCTGCTACAGCTGATGGAGACTGAGAGACAGAGACAGATAGAGGAATTACGGAAGAGTTTGATCTTCAGTAGAGTCACAGCGGTTCAAAGAGGGCGAAGCTGGAACATTAAGCATTTGTATGCTGCGCAGCCAGTGAGGGGGGAGAGAGAATGTGTTGGGCTGTCAAAGGTCACTTGGGGTCAGGTGATGCAATATCAAAGTCTGTGGCCTAATAGAAAGAGCTGTTCATTATTTTCTGTATTGCAACCATGTGTGTGTGTGTGTGTGTGAGCACACAGTATTGTTCACATTAAGTGATGAATCACAACCTCTGAGCGGCTCATGTTTAATCACTACAGCTATTAGTGCAGCATCTAACACCATTAAAATAGTCATTTAACACACACAGTCTGGATCACAACAACTGACACCTGTTCTACACATTTTCTTCACAATGACACTCATTATTAGCAACGTCTCTAGCAAAATATGATAATCAAACACAGCTAACGGAACTCTAAAAATAACTGTCAGTAAAACACAGATTGTGTGTCCTCTGTCTTGCATTCCCAGCATGCATTTGTGTGCCATTTACTTGCTCTGTTTATCTTCTCCACACAGACAGAGGGAAACAGCAGATTCACGGGTAAGCGTCTACCTCAGTGTCAAAGGCCTCTCTCAAGGTCCAGAAAAGTACTAAAGACATTGTTAAAATAGTCAACGTGACTACAGTGGTTCAACCTTAATGTTATGAAGCGGCGAGAATACCGCAAAAACAAAAGTAATGAATTTATTCAATAATTTCTTCTCTACCCTGTCAGACTCGTATGCATTTGACGCAGCGCCTCCGTGTTTACGTCCAAACGGTGGCTCGTTATTGGCCGGCTCCAGCATCAGCATCACATGCATATGTCGAGGTGCTCACGTGAACAGCTCGGCCAATACTGAGCCGGCGTAATTACGTTGCTTTCTATTGAGGATAAAAAATAAAATAAATAAAAAAAACTCTTGGATTTCATCAAAAATATCTTAATTTGTGTTCCAAAGATGAACAAAGGACTTAGGGGTTTGGAACAACATGAGGGTTTAGTAATTAATGACAGAAATGTCATTTTTGGGTGAACTAACCCTTTAATAGATTCATTCTTTGCTACCTTCCTAAAACCTTTCCTTCCTGCTTTTTCTTGTTTTCCCCTTTTCTTTCCCCAGTTCCTTGCTTCTTCCCTATTTGTTCTATTTATTCTTTCAAAGTCCCTTCTTTCATAAATTCCTAAATTCATTATTTACTTATAAACATTTTCTTTCTAAATTCTCCTTTCTTTCTATATTCTTTCTAAATTCTCATTCTTTCTTTAATTCTTTCTCTCTCTTTTTAAATTCTCTCCCTTTCTAAATTATTTATTTTCTTTCTAAAGTGTTACTTTCTAAATTAGTTCTTTCTTGCTTGCTTTTTCTTTCTAAATTCACTGCTGCTATCGCCGCCTTTATTTTTTTTAAATTTCTTAATTCTTTTTCTTGCCTTCTAAATTCTTTCATTTAAATTCATTCATCCATCCATCCTAAATTCCTTCCTTGCTATCTCTCTCTCCTACCATCTCATCCTCATGTTGCTGCCTGAAGCGGCTACAGCAAGAGAAGTGGTGTGATTAATAAGTGCGGATCTCATTCACCACACATGCGCACACACACACACACACAGCTTTAACGCACACCAACACATACATTAACACAAACAAGATCTACACAATGCACAAGGTAACACACAAACCAGAGAAGAATGGTCTCTTACGTATGCGCATACACTTCCCTTACTCTTATATCGATCGATCCTCCCCAAACACACACACAGAAAGCAGGCTAGAGTTAGTGGGAAGGGATGGAGGCGTGCAAAGGGTTCTGCTACATTTGCTGAGCCGCCCCCTTTATAAATCAGTAAGATCAACAACAAATAGCCTGCACACTCAAGGACAACATGCTGATGGAGAGTGTGTAAGATGGAATAAGAGACGCTAAAAAGATGATCACGATTGTTTAGACTGCTTAGAATAAAACGATGCGACAGTTTGATTTTAAGACACAAAGTCAGAGAGTTAGAAATGAAGGAAGAATTGATATTCAACCCAAAACCTGTGCTCTGTCTCAACTGATGTTTAATTCAACACACATTCACTGACCAAACCCTCAACATCCCTCTTAATGAGACACACACACAGATGGACAGACACAAGCAAACCCATCTGGTAAACACACTAAGGCGCACGTGCCCACACACACAAACAGAAGTCTGTCTCTGGTGGAGGTCAGAGGGGTAAAAGCCTTGTTTGTCGCTCTTGCTCCAGCTCCGTGTTCTCAATCCATCAGCCCTCTCAGACGTTCATGCGCTGCCACATTAGCCATGATAGAGTGACTCTCTGAATGAGTGCAGGACCACGATTCTGTACGTCTCTCTCAAATGGCATTGTAAAAGAGAAAGGCAAAGCATGGCTCTGTGTGTGTGTATGTTTATGTGTTCTTGTATACATGGTTTATGAGAACACAAATGTGTATAATGACATGAGTATTACAACGTAAACATGGTTTATTAGGACACTTCCTGTGTCCACATATACAAGTGTGTGTGTGTGTGTGTGTGTGAAGTCTCACCATTAGCCATATCTCTGGCACCTTTCACCACAGATCTGAAGTTGCCTATGTCTTTCTCCCAGCCAGCTGTCTGTGTCTCACACCGATGGGCTTTACTCAGAAACTGTAGTGCCTACAAACATCAAAACGCAGTTAGACATCATGACCAAACCAGATGTAAGGTAATAAAGCAACAACCGATAAAAGCTCTCTTCCATGTAAAACTGAGTTTGACGTGCTAGGTAGTGCAGTGTCATGCTAGGCAGCCCCGCCCACTGAAATTTCCATGGTAAAACTTCCTGCTCTTCATAACTACATTTGCTTTATGCAAGATATATATTTTACCATGCCTGGGGATTGAACCCATCAGTGCTCTACCTTTACAGGAAATGACAAAAACTGTATTAAACATTGAATATATTCAGGAAAAGAAAAAGGTTTTAGAGTGATATTTGCTAGAAAAACTTTGTAGAAAATCACAGGTGCTCTTTGCTTAGGTTAACACGATCTGAATATAGAAAATAATAGGCTCTCTCTTGTAATAAAATTAAATAAATTAAAATTTACCTTTTCATTGTCTTCTACATTGTTGCTATGACCATCACCGTAAAGTCGAGCGTACTGCTTCCATATTTGGGCGTCTGTGCTGCAGCGGGCGGAGACTCGGCCAAAGAGTTCCTGCAGTTTTGCTTTAAGATTGGAGGCCTGTTCGCCTCGGTGATCTGTCAGGTTGTCCACTACTGCACGGACCAGGATTTCCAGAACCTGATGAAAAAAGATAAAAGAGAAAGAGAAATATACAAAATGCCAAAGGATTTATTTTTCAGTACGGTGAAACTGACTGCTGTTTAAACTCAAGAACTAATCTTGAATATCCAATCTAAAAAACTAATCTAGGGTTGACATTAACCCTCTGCTGTGCCTGATCCCAGCCCCTGACTTAACCTTTGCTATGAGGTCAAAACAGAAATCTTAGATGTTCCTTGATTGGGCATCACTTTTTTCATCTCTTTCATACAGTACATTTACACACTAAGGAGCATAACTATAACGATACAGTGCTAAAAATCTTTCTAAATGTAGAAGAATAGCAGAGTCCACAACACAACTGTAACGGTACAGAGAACGATATCGTTAGAATTACTTTCAGAATCAGAGTTGTTTTTTTTTCAGCTGAATGATAAAACAATGACCATGTGACAGCCCAACAATACTCTCACAGTTTTTGAAGCATGTCTCTGTTTTGCCTGCCTCTATTCTGACAGATAATTTTAATAAAATATGATATACACACCTTGCTGATTGACTGTGACAGTTTCATAGTTTAGTGTGAACAGGCAAACTGCAACTGCATGGTTAGGACACAATGAAACCTTAAAGGGTTAGTTCACCCAAAAATGAAAATTGTCATTAATTACTCAGCCTCATGTTCCACACCCATAAGACCTTCATTAATCTTCGGAACAAAATAAAGATCTTTTTGTTGAAATTTGAGAGCTTTCTGTCCCTTCATAGACTGCCTTCACAACTGAAACCTTGACACTTCAAAAAGTTCATAAAGAGATCGTAAAACTAATCCATATGAATTGCGCGGTTTAGTCAAATTTTTCTGAAGAGCACATCACTTTATAAGATGAACAGATTTAAATTAGGCTTTATTCACATATAAACATTCATCAGCTCACATCAGTTGGGGTAAAGGGAAGCTCAAGCATGTTGCGAGAACCAGTGAGGTTCATTCTCGTGTTACGCAACACGTTTGAGCCTCCGGAAGAGGTTTGTTCTCGCGCATCAAGCCATTTTGGTTGAGCTTCTGTTTATGGTCACTGATTAATGTTTATATGTGAATAAAAGCCTAAATTAAACATGTTCATCATATAAAGCGAATTGAGTCTCTTCAGAAAATTTGGACTAAACCACTCAATTCGTATGGATTCGTTTTACAATCTCTTTATGAACTTTTTGAAGCGTCAAAGTGTCAGTTGCCTAGGCTGTCTTCAAAGGGACAGAAAGCTCTCAGATTTCATAAAAAAAGAACTTCATTTGTGTTTCGAAGATGAATGGAAGTCTTACGGGTTTGGAGAGGGTGAGTAATTAATGACTGAATTTTCATTTTTGGGTGAACTATCCCTTTAAGCCAAACCCTTACCCTTACATTTTTAAATGATAGACAGACAGATGTCCCCAGATGTTTTATCTTAATTTTTCGTTTAGATTTAACCTAAAGTATTGCTACAGATGCACCTTGATGAATAAGACAAGCTT
>RJVU01059333.1:8457531-8476497 GCA_003731715.1 Anabarilius grahami | reverse complement strand
GCCACCAACAGAGCTGGGAGATTAGAGACGATGTTCTCTGTTCTCCCACACAAACAAATGCAGACACTCCAGAGTCTGTACATGTGCCAGAGAAACCAGAAAAAGTCAGATCAGACTTCATCCCATCTGTCTGAAGAGGTGCATTTATGAATCTCCCTCTCTCACACATTCACATAATGGGTAACTGAGTGAAGACATTATTTTTGTATATCAAATTAGCAGACACGATTCCACAGAAACTTAGTGTGTGTGTGTCAGAGAAACTATGGCACCGTTTACACCTGGTATTAACATCAATCTCGGGTGTTCATCTCAAAAACTGAAAAATTGCATACATGTACCTGATAGTACATGTATGTAAATGCATGTTGATAAAATTTTCTAAATGGGTTTGCATATATATATAAAAAATGTAATCAAACAATGAGGTAAATTTATCAAATGTGTTTACTCTGTTTACACTTGCATTTATCGCTGTCTAATTCAGATCACCTGAGACGGATGTTAATAGCAGGGTCTATGAAGCCTTCAGTGAGAAGTGAGAAGTGTCTGATTCCCTTGAGGGAAGCTGTTAAGAGTGAGTAAATGCGTGTGTGCCACAGAGACAGAGAAGGCTTTCTCCTCAAACTCCAAAATCTAAACTAAGCACACCACACCCTTAAACTTCACTAAACCACCAGAATACTTGACCTGAATGCTGGGCTCCACATTCCTCACTCTGTGTGTGTGTGTGTGTGCGCGCATGTGTGTGCGTGTAAGAGCTATTAATCATAGCCTTCACACAAAGTTCCACATGTGTTTGTGTGTCTGTATGCTCTGTAACTAACAAGCTCCAAACTGCACTGTAATTACTAAAGCAGAACCAGAATTTGTGGTCATTAACTTTGTGTGTGTGAGAAGGACAGGGATGTCTTTGCATATGCACTGTTTGCCTTGTTTTATTTTGTAAAAAAAAAAAAAAAAAAAAATCATACAAATTATTTATTTCCCTAAAGAGTGGCATATAATTTATATATACACTACTGTTCAGTAGCTTGGGGTTGAGCAATTTTTATAAATTTTTTTAAAAATGTTTTTGGTACCAAGGCTGCATTTATTTGAACAGTAGTATAGTAAAAACAGTAATTTTGTGAAATATCACAAATTTTAAATAGAGAATTTCTATTTTAAAATAAATTTAAATGCAATTTATTTCTATGATGGCACAGCTGAATTTTCAGCAGTCATTACTTCAGTCTTCAGTGTCACATGATCCTTCAGGAATTTTTTTTTTTTACTTAAGTAAAAAACAAAAACAGCATTTATTAGAAACAAATCTTCTGTAACATAGAAAGGTATTTAATGTCACTTTTGATCACTTTAATGCATCCTTGCTGAATAAAAGTATGAACTTATGAAAAATTAAAAATATTACTGACCCCAAACTTTTGAACGGTAGTATATTTTAATATAAACTTTTGCATTATTTATTTATTTTTATGTACCAGTTATTTTTAAAAGGGAGGTGAGCAAAGTTCTTGATGCCTAGTCATATTATTTACAAACTCGGTGACTGATATTAATGTGATTTGTACACTTGATCGTGAAGTTATGGCTAAGACCATAAAAGTAATACAAATATGATGGTGTGTTGATTGACAGCTCCACCAAAGATGACTAATGATGCCACATTCCAAGCATTCCAGAGCACTTCAGTTCACTTCATCAGTAGCCTTTTTTTTACCAGATGAAACATGGAAAACTGACCCCAATTAACTTTACATGTTCACATGTGTGTGTTCATGTGTGTAGCAGAGACAAGGACGGCCCTTAAAAAGTCAGAGAACGTGAAAGACATGCAGTGATGTGTATGTGTAAATACACTCACCCAAGACTAATGTTCACACTTTAACCGCAAACAGACTGATAGAGACCAACTTCATCCGAGCAAACAGCCTCCACAGAGATTAGTGTGTTTTATGTGGACCACATGTTCTCATGAGTGCGTCCGTGTGGCCGCAATGTTCACGAAAGCATGAAAATATACAGTACACATTCCTGAATTGAACGTTCATCCTTCATCACCTCTCTCTTCATCGCCTCTCTTTACAGCCATCACTTTTTCATCTTCACAACACCATCTCTCCTGATTCTTTCACTCACCTCTGGACCCCTTCAGGCTGCTCAGCAGATGTGCTGAGATCTTTGTCACTCAAGTCAGTGGTGTGTTATCTGTAAAGTCCCCTCAGACATTTCCTCCAAAATCGTATTTTTCACCCCCGAGACTCTCATAAGCACATTTCTACCTCAAACTCTTTGTTCAATCGGCCACTATCTATCGGAACACTACATGATCTGAACACTTTTATAACAAAGAATTTACTTTTGGGGACAATATTGATAATTTTTTCAAAGAAAATTTTAATGAAAAGTTAATTATCTTTTGAGAAATCTATATTTCTAAGTAGTGGCATATGATTACACACACACATAAGATGATATGTTTATGCCCTGATAGAATTCAATAGGGTGTCTTTTCTTTTTCACATGACTCACATGAAATGACATTAAAAAAAAACATATGTATAAAATTGGAAAAGAGTCAGTATGTTAACTGTGACTGTGAAATGACTAAATGGGACTCATAAGACTCCTCCCCCTCATGATGGTGGAAGTGATATGTTAAAGGGGAAATTGAATGGGTGTCTAGGTGTAATTCCTGCACGATCCCCTTACAGCATGAAATGAAGGAGAGAGGTAATATTCTCCTGGGAGGAACAAAGGAATGAAGAATGGTACAGAGAGAGAAAGAGAGAAAGAAAGAGAGATAAGAGGATACTTGATCCATATGAATTCTTTTTTTAGCACAGGATGAGGGAGGATGGGTCGCTCTTTTCTCTGTCTCTGAGGAATGTGAATTAATTGGTGGGATCAATGACAGAGAGACGAGTCTTATGACTGTAGACTGAGATGTTTTGCAGACATGCACAGCATTTTCCCTTATTAACAGATGTTCTCATCTAATTTCCCACTAACATGCATCTGAAGGATTTCTGTATGGTGAGAAAGATGATGAAGGGAGTAAATGATAAGTAGAGAGAAGTGAGTGATGATTTTGAGTCCAGCCAAGCGCCAAGATCCCAATTACCGTCTGAAACTCTCACAGGGGCTGGAGTCGAACGCTAGCGGTGACCTTTTCAACTTCTGTGCTTTCACATCACAACTTTTAATTGATGAGCTACTAGCTGCTCACCAGACATAAACGAATGATCAGAAGAATTGAAAATGGAGCAAAAAACAGGAAATTAAATTAGAAGTGACAACGTAACAAGGCGAAACCTATGTGCCTACAGCCCACTAATTTAAACCGTATTTAGAAAGAAATCAAATGTTTCAATACAGTTGTGAGTAAAAGCTGCTGCCATCTTGAAACAGGATTATATCTGTGCTAAATCCCAACACTTTCAACATCTAAACATTTGTTTGAGCATCAGCTTTTTATAGATGTCCGCTTCCACCTCAGAGTAAAAAAAAAACAAAACATTTATTAATAAAACAGGAAATTATAAAATGAGGTTCACCCAAAAATACAATTTCTGTCATTAAGTACTCACCCTCAAGACCATTGTTCATCTTCGCAACACAAATTAATCTCTATTTGATATTTTTGGATTTCATCAAAAATATCTTAAATTGTGTTCCGAAGATGAACAAAGTTCTTACGGGTTTGGAATGATATGAGGGTGAGTAATTAATGACAATTTTAATTTTTGGGTGAACTAACCCTCAACGGCGAGACACTACAGACAAAAACACTTTTCATGCATTGGTCAATTTTGAGATTTTGGGCTATTTTGCTTTTCATAAAGTGTTGTTTCAAACTAGTGTAAAGAAATACAATTTTTTTTAAAAAAATGACCATACATTTCTTTAAAGGCCGTTTTCTCAAAATGAGTAAATGAGTTTTTCCTACTGCACCGAGTCAGAGATCTCCACTTCAGCAGAACTTACATAATAAAAAGAGTGAAAAGAAATGTTTCTTGATCACCAAATCAGCATATAAGAATGATTTCTGAAGGATCATGTGACACTGAAGACTGGAGAAATATGCAGTTTCCAAGTACATGTTTACACACATTTTGTGTGTGTGTGTGGGACTAATTTGCTATTTGCTCATACACTGCTAGATTTTTCAGATATTTTGCATCGTTTACAAAGTAGGAGGGTGGGTGTTTAAAAATTAGAGATGCATGAAACGGCTTCTTTTTTAAGGTGCAGCCATAATTTCTGTGAAAATAAAAGATAATTTACTGCTATGTGGTGACCCAGGAGCCGCTGTAAAGTGAAAGAGGTAAACAACTACCAGGCAATTTGACTACCAAATGATAAAACAAACGACGCATTTAATAGGATGTAGCAGCTGGTACATTAACCAGCCACAGCACAAACGTGTCTAATGGCGTAGAGTTTTAAGACATGAGTGTTATGACAGCGGCGGAATTAGATTCACAGCTGATGGAGAAGAGGTGTGATGGGGCCAAGGATGCAGAGGGACATGCAGGGGTGCGTGTTTAAAACAGAGCTGTTTGGATGAATGTGAGCAGACAGGAGCCCATCTGGGGTAAGAATTACTTTGTGTGTCTGTTATATTGGCGGATTAGGGAGAAATCATCTCTCTCTTCTCTCACACAAACACTCACTCATCAAAACTCTCTCAGTCACTCACTTACACACACACGCGGCCTCTCACATGACCGTTTCATATGCGCATGCAGTCAGGCAGCTGTTAGTGTGGTCGAAACCATGATGACAGCAGCATGAGACACAAATGAGACTCCAGTTTACATATGTTGTTGTTAGACATTTAATCTGGGAAAATCTCTCTGGAAATGTATGCAAAAAGAAAGATTTGTAGGGCTGCCCTCTAATAGTTGACCAAACGTTAGTCGATGAGAAGAGGCTTGGTCCACCAAATTTGAATAATAAAGAAAAAAAACTCCACAGGAAGTGGTGAAGTCAGGCAGTTCATGATGGACAGGTTGTTAACACGGCTGGTCCACGTGGTAATGTTGGGCAGGAAATTCAAATGTTCGCCTTTCATTAATCGAACTTAAAAATGGCTTATCATTTGAAACATTGGCTGCTCTTTCTAATGTTAACCTAGATAAATGTATGCTATTATTAGGCACATGTCCAAGTGTGGAAGCTAAATTAATACAGTGCTTACAGCCTGACATTTAACTTAACATGGATTTCTCTCTTTACACACTTCCACTATACTGTGGAGATGACTAGTCATCTTTGCAGCCAACACTGACTCAGAAAACACTAGCTTATTAATAAATTATTAAAATGTTTAGACATCCTCGCTTTTTTCCCAACATTCATAATCAATATTTTTGCCAGCGTCGCTGCTGGAAGCTTTATGCGTGCACTTAAAAACGTAATTTATGTTTTAAAGGCTCATGGGTTAGTATTTCTTTGCAATCTAGAACAATGTTAGCAATGTTTCATTGTTGTTTATATTTACAGAGTATGTATTTACGTAATTACATTAATATCATAAACATACGACTAGTCGGCTTAAATGAACCAGTTGACTAGGAAAATCTTCGGTCGGGGGCAACCCCTGAGTTTTGGGTTAACCTGAGAAAAACTGTGATGTTGACTCACCTCCACGTCCTTGTATTTGTCCTTGAGGTCCATGAGCCGATGGTAGGCTCTGATAGCCTCACTGAACTCGCCCAGGTCTATACACACGGCAATGAAATTCTCCCAGATCTGCCATCGCTCATAATTACACTTGAGCGCTTCCTGAAGGGTGCGGAACGCCTTCTCCCTGCCACACACACACACGAAACAAAAACATCAGTGTGTTTAGCAGAAGTTACTCATGGATGGATTAAACTGTATAAGGCAGAACCAAGTTTTGTGTTTTTCCCTCCAAAAAGGGTTTTTGGCAAACTAGCCATGTGGGAAAGTGTAATTGTTCTCTTCCAAAAACCTAGTGAGCTGCCTGCATATAGAGCATTTTAGGTACAAAGGCTGCTCCAAAGGTTACTGGTAGTCAGCATTATTACACTGCCTTCACAGCTGATTCCAGAGTTTGACGTTAGAGAGTTTGTCATTTTGCTAAGCGTAAGAAGACAGCTCACAGCACAGATGTCGTGGGTGAAATTTTTCAATTTTTAACCAAATTGAACTATTTATCAACACTTGATTTTGAAAATGTGTTTCTATTCAACACATATCCTACACTTGGGGTTTTGGGGTGAGCTACATGAAAAACGTCATCCAGGATGGGTGGTTGAGTTGAGAAAAACGCTAATAGCAAAACCTCAAAATCAAAACAACAATTTAGACGAATGAAAGAAAGGTTGAAAAAAAGAAGAAAAAAAAAGAGAAAGAAAGTACATTAGAAAAAGATAGAAAGAAAGAGCCCAAGAATGGAAGAAAAGGTAAACTAGCAAAAGAAAGAAAATATCAAGAGCAAAAAGTGCAAGAAAACGAAATAATCAAAAAGAGTGAAAGAGGCAGAGATCTAAAGAGCAAAAGAATGAATGAAAAAGACAGCGAGAAATGTGAAAGGCAAAAAAAAATGAAGGAAGAAAGAGCATCAGAGAAAGAAAGAGACAGAAAGAAAGAGCGACAGAGACAAAGAAAAAAAGTGAGAAAGAAATGAGCAAAAGAAAGAATGAAAGAAAGAGCGACCAACAGACAGAGAGACAGACAGACAAAAAGAAAGAGCAACAGAGAAAGAAAGAAAGAAAGAAAGGTGAAAGAAATGAGCAAAAGAAAGAATGAAAGAGTGACCAAGACAAAAAGAAAGAGCGACAGCCAGACAGAAAAAGAAAAGAAAGAAATGAGCAAAAAAATGAAAGAGTGACAGCCAGACAGAGAGGGACAAGAAGGAAAGAAAGAAAGAAAGAAAGAAGTGAAAGAAATGAGCAAAAGAAAGAATCAAAGAAAAAGCAACCAAGACAAAAANAAAGAGCGACAGCCAGACAGAAAAAGAGAAAGAAACCGCGACAAAGACAAAGAAAGAGCGACAGCCAGACAGAAAGAGCGACAAGACAGAAAGAAAGAAAGAAAGAAAGAAAGAAAATAAATAAGTGAAAGAAATGAGCAAGAATGAAAGAAAGAGCGACCAAGACAAAAAGAAAGAGCGACAGCCAGACAGAAAAAGAAAGAAAGAAAGAAAAAGAAAGAGAGAAATGAGCAAAAGAAAGAATGAAAGAAAGTGCGACAAAGACAAAATTTGAGACAAGACAGAAAAAGAAAGAAAGAAAAAGAAAGAGAGAAATTAGCAAAAGAAAGAATGAAAGAAAGTGCGACAGACAAAATTTGAGACAAGACAGACAGAAAAAGAAAGAAAGAAAGAAAAAGAAAGAGAAATGAGCAAAAGAAAGAATGAAAGAAAGTGTGACAAAGACAAAATTTGAGACAAGACAGACAGAAAAAGAAAGAAAGAAAGAAAAAGAAAGAGAGAAATGAGCAAAAGAAAGAATGAAAGAAAGTGCGACAAAGACAAAATTTGAGACAAGACAGACAGAAAAAGAAAGAAAGACTCAGACTCAGACGACTCAGACTCTCTTACCCAATATTTACATACACTGTTTATTTTGATGCTTAGTGTGCTGGTCTGCTGGATCATTAGCTTTGCAGAATGCTAAAATCAGACTCCATTGGTTCAGCTGTGTTAAGTCTCCAGTTGCACTTGATGAGGATTTGAGTTTGGTGTGGCACACGGATTGCTAACAGAGCATTCCAAATCAATCACTTACAGTATGAGGTTTCAGTTAACACACTGCCTGTGTATACAGTAGGCTGTGGACAGCAATACAGATCACTAGGTTTTGGAAGAGAGCTCATATTTTTGTAAGCGCTGTCAACAAAAGCCTTTGACACAAGGGTTGACACGGGTCTCGTTGGAACATCTAAAGCCAGGTTTCCTTTGAACACATACAGGTGTGTGCACAATCTCTCCCACATCCACTTCCTCTGTTCTAGGTGGTCCCTGGGAGCATTAATCAGGTTTTAATAGAAGATTCCAAAGACTCATCTCAGGGATGAGTGCACAGGGCTAATTGGATGAGGGGCAGAGGCGAGGAGAGAAATCATTCCCAGAATCCCTCAGGTATACGCAGTTACAGTGGTGCTCCGGGAAACACCTTCGTTCCTCGCAGGAAATCAGCAAAAACCTCCAATCATGTCAAGCAACAAATATCCTAACTGGCATTTAGCTTCCAAATCTGGTTAATATTGGCGGGTCGGTAGTCGTGGTAAGCGCTGGCTCCTGGGGTAGACACAGCAAGAGCCCGGAGGAGATTTATCTTTGCAATTACAGCTGCCAAAGTCATTCCTGCAGTAATTGAAAAGCAAGGAGGCCTCTGAGGGTCCCCAGCAGATGCAGGATGAAGGAAACACAGAAATGCAGCATAAATCAGGTCAACCGGAACCTGAATAGGGGCTTATCTACAGGTTGTACATGGTGGCGATTTCAGTGAGATATAAGTGTGTGGGAGCAGCGCTCGCTATTATTTAGCTAATAACTGATAAATTAAAACTTTCAATTTATTTTAAAACAATTTATTCCTGTGACGGAAAACTGCAGTAGCAATTCAGTGTTACTTCAGTCTCACAATATCCTTCAGGAATTATGCTATTATGCTGATTTGCTGCTCAAGAAAGATTTTTTTATCAGGTAAAATAGTTTGTGCTGCTGTGAAAATTTTTATTCAAGGATTCTTTGATGAACAAAGTTTAAAAAAAAAAAAAAACTTTTTTTTTATAAAATAGAAACCTTTTATATTAAAATGTCATTACAGTCACTTTTGATTAATTTAATGCATCCTCGCTGAATTAAAGTCATCACTTTATTATAAACTGCCAACAAAAAACAATAATGGTTGCATCAGACTAACTTCAACATACTTGAATTGTCAAAATTCTTCCACTCTGATAGCTATTCAAAAGTATAACCATGTATTCTGCCAAAATATTGATATATAATAATTAGGGCTGACGATTTAACGTGTTGATTAATTAATTACGGTAAAAAATAACGCGTTAAAATTAACGCATTAACGCACTTGCCCTGCCCTAGACCTATGTAGGTCATCTGACAGTACATTCAGCTGATTGATGACGAATATGATGCAGGGCAACAACTCGCTACGTGACTGAGCCTATAGAATGCAGTCAGAAAGTCCCTAAAATTCAAGATATGGAGCAAAAATGCCCATTTGAGTTGTCGTCTCATATTTAGATCATATGAGTTAAGCAATATCAGACGAGTAACGAGTGCAATATCACACAAGTGCTGCTTTTGTCCCAAATATAATGAGTGCAACTGCGATAGCCTATTGATTTTATATAACTGTTCAGTAAATAAGTTAATATTGTTATTTCAGACACAATATTGTCTGTTTTGTTCAATTTTGCCAATGAAACTATAAAAGACTAAGCAGGACTGTTCGTCTCCGCACAATACACAGCAGTGTTTCAATTCTGAATCCCGATTTGAACGAATCGAGTGAAACCAATGATTCAGCGGATTCATAAAAGACTTGGACATTGAAGCGGCGAGAGCGCTTCAAAATCAAACACAGCCGTCTGAACTCTACTTTGATGTCATACACCGATCGGACTGTGTAGCGCCGCTCCAAGTCCAACAAGCCTGAAGAGAACCATTTACTTCACTACTGAATGAATCAGCCATTTGAATGAACAACTTAATCATTAAGACATTTACCACCACCTACTGGCAGTTTTTAGTTTCTTATTTAAAAATTAATTTCATATTTCCAAAAAAATTAAGATAAATAAGAAATTCTATGTTGAATCAAATTAACTATTTCTTTCTGAAGCTACTTTTTGTAATGTATATTTGATGCTTTACACAATAATGACTTAAAATGATCTTTTGGGGTTAATTTCTGACCCAAAATTGATGTGTGATTAAATTGCGATTAATTAGATTAATTAATCACCACATCATGTAATAAATTATATAAAAATTGTAATCGCTTGACAGCCCTAATTAACATATGTTACATGTAATTACTATAGTATTAACTATAAATTATGCATAATTACATGCAACTAACCCTAAACCAAACCCTAATCCTAACCCTATAGTAAGCGCATGTAGTTACTTAATATTACTCAGTACTTAAATGTATAATTACAGTGTAACAAAGACACCTTAAAATAAAGTGTTACCTAATATTATGCTGCCTTTGGAATCACAGCTCATATAAGAAGCAGACAGTTAAGCTTTCCTTGATAATTAGCACATTCATTGCACACACCCTCATCAGGAAAAAATGGTTTTACTCTTAAATTAAAACACCAGAAAAAACAAAGCTTCTTTAATGCAGCCTTTCTTTTCAGTGCTTACACTCATACTCACTTCATTCTCAGTTTGATGTAGGCTGTGGAGAGGTTGTTCCATGCTTCTGAATTCTGAATGAAGGAGAGAAACGATCAGAGTCAGGTCTACTCGTCAAAGTCATTTGTCAAAATAAACCATTATAAATAAATAAGAAATCAGACATCTAGAGAATATTTCCTAACAGCATGTTTACTTGTTTCCTGGACAGAATTTTAAGCCTGCCTCTTGACTACATTTGAATTTTAAGTACACCATTAGGAGCATAAGAGGCTCCTGTACTACATCTAATAGGGTTCTTGGTTTTATGGAGCTTTATAGATGCATAAAATTGAGTAGAGGCCTGAGAGCACAAAAACAGGGAGGCATTCGTAGACACAATCCATTGATTACGAAAGACATAAATCAGATACGACAACACAAGTACTGAATAACTAAGCACAAGCCCTTTCTTTATGGTCATATGACACTGATCTCCTTACAAGGACCGTGTGACTTACATCTGGTTCCAGTCCGACGCATCTCTGGAAAGCTTTGGCGGCCCCTTCGTAGCCTTCCAGTGCAAAATATGCACAGCCCAAGGAAAACCACACACCCAACTGTAGAGATAAAAGATGGAGCAGAGAGCATGAGAAAGATGGAGAGAAAATTGATGAGACTCCAAGTGCTTCACTTGTCTTTTAAAAGTGTTATTCTGCCCTAAATATTTATGATGTTTTTGAACCCATAAACCTCTAGGAATCAGACTCTTTCTTATGTTCTAAATCATAGGTTTCTTCTCTTGAGTGCTCATCTTTGAATCTCTCTGGCACTCCTCAGTCCTAACTTCCAAATCTAGGCCTGAAGGGAATATTAGCTCCGAGAAGCCCTGCGGCTGCGCTGCGAGGCAGTGTTAAAGATCACGCTGGGGTCATCAATGAGTCCCTCAGGAAAATTACTCTGTCTTATTGCTGCCTGTGCTTCTGCATTATGGATGAAGGGAGGAATGAAGAATGAGTAAAGGGGGGGAGAGTGAGCTGTGCACTTTTTTTGGCTCTGTGGTGGATGAACCTGATACCACCCATCCACATGCTGCTGTCTTGCTTTTTATCTACCCCAGTGTTTCTCATGTTCTCTGTCAGCACTCTGCCAATCTTCTCTATACATCCATCCTTGTGATCTTCTCAAGCTTCTACATGTGTGGTCAACTTGGTCATGTTCACACAGAATGCGTTTTTGCATTCCACTGCACTGCTTTTCCATTGTTTTTAAACATGTAAACATGCTAGATGGACGTGTTTGACTGCTGTGCTCGTGTTCTGCACAATCTTGCGCTTGGCACAGAATTATAAATAAGCCACACTCTTTTAAAAAAACATCTCTAGACCTTGCTTTTTTTATTTCACTGCCCTCCATCTCATGTTTTTTTAAACATTCTTTATGAATGTTCTTTATGAATGATCCCTAAGGCGTGCGACCACGTCTGCAAAAAAAAAAAAAAAAGATTCCACCCATTACAACTTTATTGTGCCTGCTTGTCTAAAATATCAATCAATTTACATATCTGCAAATTTTATGAACAGTATTATGAACTGTATGAACTGACCATTGTTGAAAGTGCCATAAATATACTAAAATGCATATGAATGATAAATATTTTCACAAAACTCTTAAGACTTACACTACAGCACCTTTATTTATTATTTACAATTATAAATAATGGGCCTCATTCATGAAACATAAGCAGAACAATTTGTGTAAATAGTTTGTAAAGCCGTTCTGACAAATTTTCGGATTAATGAAAATTTTTGCATTTCCAAAATGTTAGTTAGTACGAAACATTTACATCTGCTCCCTACCATGTGTAAATGGTGTGTAAAACATTTGAACGTTCTGTGTTCTTTTAGGCAATAAACTGATGACGTTTAACTATAAAATCTGATGTTTACAAAGCATTTGTGAATCTGGAGGAGAGTTTTCAGGAAGGTCCGTTTAATGCCTAAATTACTCTGAATTTACTCGTATATTTAAGAAAATTTCATGATTGTATTTATTGCTAAGAATTTTGTTCCTTATAACTTTTGACGGTTGCATCAAATGACTTTAAATAGGCACTCGAATGACTTTGAATGTAAATTTGTTTTAAAAACTTGCAAGATTTGTAAAAGGTGACAATGTGCTGTTTATATTTTATGTTGTAACACTGACTTGAGAACCAAATGACACCATATAGAAACGCTGGCCATTTCTTACAAAAAAAATCTTAGATTCCCTGGCTGAACACCTGCATCATTTCAGTGGAAAAGGGGTATTGGTGGTTAATGTCTTCAAGTTTACAGGAAAGAAGGATGCATGGTTAAGTACTATAAAGCTATGCATAAGTGCACATCATACCTGCATTGCATTGATTCGCAGAGAACGTTCAAAACATTCCACGCACTGCTGGAATTCTTTGTGGCGCAGGTGATGCAGAGCTCGGGACCGTTGGGCACGTGCGCTGCGGTGTTTGGAAAGCTCCCATGCTTGGTCGTAATACTGCGGATCCTTCAGTACATCACCTAACAGACAGTAAAGTGTCGGAGTCTCTTTTTTCTCCAGCTCACGCCTCAAAATTTCCTCCGCCTGAGAGAGAAATTTGGACCAGTTTAAAGCAACATTGACTAATTTAATCCTCAAATTCAAAAACGTACTAGGCCAGAAGTATGTGAAGACCTCTTTCTAATTACTGGGTTTGACTAGGCCTCTTAATTCCAGTTAAGATGCCATGTCATATAAAGGCTTTCTAGGGAATTGTGTGCTGAAACTTTGTTGCAACAGTCATGTAAGGACATGCAATACTCTGGTGTGGAAGAACTGGACTGTCCTACACGAAGCTAGACTTGAACTCTACTAAACACCTTTGGGATGAATTGGATCATTCAGATAATTTGGTAACACTTTACTATAAGTGGTTTGTTAAAATTAGTTAACTGCATTAGTTAACATGAACTTACAATGAAAAAAAAAAAACTTATTAATCTTAGTTCATGATAATTTCAACATTTACTAATACATTATTAAAATCAAAAGTTGTATCTGTTCTATCTGAATCTGTTGTAAAGAAATAGCAAAACCACAATTATTTTCAAAATGTAGAGCAAAATCTAAACAAAAGAGTGAACTCCCTATTAACTCCAATGGTTTTGTAATTGGGTGTGGCATTAGGGTGTCCACATTCTTTTAGCCATGTAGTATGTAAGGATTCAATTGACGGCATGAGTATGTTGCTACATTCTTTTAAAATTATTATTAACCACATTACTAAAACAGTTCCTAAAAAAAAAAAAAAAAAAANAGACATTGCTAGGATCCAAAATCAACAGAACCAAACACAACAAAAACATGTACACATATAAAAAAAACAAAAAAACAAAAATGCATTAAGGTCAAACAAAATGTTATGATGTATATGCTACTTTATTTTCTACTCATTTCATATTAGGTTTATAGTTTTAAAAACTGACTTATTTTCTAGCAATAAACTATCAAATCAATTCAGTAGACAAAGGCCAAAAAATATCCATAATACAATTTCAAAGCAGAAACATCTGTTTTTGGCACAAAAACAGAAAAACATTTTGGAGAACAGGATTGAGGCAGTCAAACCTTTGTCTCCAACGTGTGAAATATATAAAAAATGTGCGATAACCACTAGGCTATAGCCACAAACCCTTATGAACATGAGAACTTGACATGATCAGACTGACCAGTACTGTGCTACAACCATGAACAGATTAAACTCCATTTAATCTCCAGATTTGGCTGGCGAAATTCTGCTGCTGTGATACATTTTTTATAAACACTTTGTTACACTGGTTGAAACTCTCTTCACATCCTGATGGCAATCAATAATAGAAGTGGTCTAAAATCAGAATGCAATGATGTCCTACTTGCCCGTAAACATAAATATTTCCATACCTCCGCACACCCTTCTCACGCAGACATCACGCCGTCAGTGCTTTCCGTAAGACTATGCAGAGTTGTAGACGGACAGTCACGGAAAGCCACAAACAAAAAGCAGCCGCCTTTAACAGTTCCTCCTGAACCAAAACAATGAGCTTATGCTGCGTTCACGCCATGTCATAACCGTAATTACGAGATAGCAACCCGTGACATTCTACCAAAAGCTGTTCACATCCTCAGACTAACCACATTTTTATGTCAACACTATCAACACCTGGAGCAGTGGAGCTCTGTAAGTTGTTTACATTCATTATTATTGTAATGTCGTGTGCTTTAAGACATGAGGTAATTTAACGCTGTCTCTTGCCTTGTGACGCTTTGCAGAATCATTCATGTGTTTTGGAGGCGGCATGTTTTTGAGGAGCACTCTGAAGGGAAGGTGGGATCTTATGCTTTCAAAGTTAGCTTGCTATTGCTAGCCTCTCCGAAATTGCCTACCCTACCTTTCACACATGCCCTTATACGGTCACTGTGAATGTGGCTTCATTCTGTAATATGCTGGACGCTGTGCTATATTACAGTGCATCTCTCATCAGCTCCTGCCCTTCCACCCCTGCTGATGCTCATGGGAATGGATGGATAAAGGGCTTTTTGCAAACGCTTAGAACCGAAGACAGTGGGAGAGAGGGGGTGGGCGGCAATAAAATTCACATTTCTTGGCCAGTAATTCTATTTGAGTACTTATTTATTTTCGTGGGTACACATAATTTGAGAAGTGGGAACAATATCTCTTCGTACTAGACACAATAGTTACATAAAAAAAGAAAGCTCAAAACCTGAAGGTCCAGACAGAGGATGAATAAGCTATTTACTTGGGTAGAAAAAGTCTCATATTTCTGTTCTATTAAAACAACACAGATAAGACAAGGTAAGAGAAAGAAATACAGAAGAAAAAGAGAGCCCCATGGTTTTGACAGCACTTGAATGCTCCTTTGTTCCTTGGTGCCATTACAACAAGGTGCTGTTAGATCCAGCAAAGTTTGTGTAGCCCAGTCAGGCACGGTAAGGCTGCCGGATCTCATGACTGCCAATAATACAAATGGATGCTAATCTAGGCCAGGTTGTCAATTTCACTGCTAATAACAGGTTGGAAATTTCAGAAGGGAAAATGAAACATTCTGGTGCCAGATACCATGTTTACCATGGTAAATTCTGGTAATAGCCTGTTGCCTACTACAAGAAACCCCTTAACCTCTTAAAAACCCTTTATTTACAACATTTGACAATTGTTTTCTTAACTTAGAATGCCACACTTTTCGTTGTGCTTTCGAGTAGGAAACAGCATAAGGCTGGGAATATATATTTTTCAACAAAAGGTCATGAAAGCATGTGCTTAACCTTCAAAAAAAAAAAAAAGAAGAAAAAAAAAGATTAACCTCAGGAGGTCAAACTAAATATTACATGAGCTCATTTATTTTTATTCATTTCAGATGAGATTTCAAATTTTCTTTTGCAGTATTTTGGATGTATATCTAAAAACAATTATGACTGAAAACAAAAACAAAAAAACTGAAAAAAGATATGGTTTTGTTAATTAAAATGAGTTAAACAGTTTTTACTCCAATGAAATAAATACTAAAAATGTTAAATTATCTTGCTGTGCTGAGATCTAGATTGACTAAAGAGGAAGGGGTGCTGTTTTTCTTGAGAATTGGTAATGCATGTTTCCTTATCATTAGTCTATTATTATGTACCAATCTGTTTGTTTGTTCTGTGCTTTGTTGAGAAAACAACAAAATAAAATATTAAAAATATTGGATTTATGGCTAAAAAAATGAAGTAATGAAACACCAAAAATGTCCTGTATTTATGGAAAGAGCCTCCAAACGGTAAATTCCAAGAGTAATTTGCAAGTACACATGCAAGCTCTAGTGGGACAATAAAATTAACTCAAATCAAATAAACATCAGTACATGTCCCGAAGTCCCTCGTGCTCTGAAGATGTTCATTCATTAAAGAACAACATTTATCCCTATTCCAGCCTCACTTTCTCTTTCACATTTCACCAATTTTCTACTTTCTTTCCTCTCATATGAAGCATCACTCCCTTTCGCCTATCTCTGTATTCAGTCTTTTAATTTCTTTTCTGTGCATACCTGCAGTTTATGGCATTAAACTTTAACACGAGCACAGGAAAAGGTAGAGTGCAAGTCAGTATCTCGGGTACTACAGTAGAGTGGATGTCAGTATATTTTTATAACATTACAGCTCAGATTGGGGGTGATTGGGTGGTTTTATTGACCTCAGAGGTACCCTATAATCTGATTGGTACACAAAGTGGAAGGTAACTTAATAAAGCTGTGAAATGGCTCCCAGAAAACTGCACTGACAGACACACACACACACACACACACACACACACACAGATGTGTTGTTAGAGCATGCTGACAGGAGCTCATATAGGGAGAAGAAAAGAAGAGCAGGAGGAGAGATAGAGAGGAAAAAGGGAAGGGATGGATGTGACAAGAGGAAAAAGTAACAATCAATTGCTCTTCAAGACCTTTAACAGAAGTCACTTTTTGTCTTATCCCATCTTAATATGTAGAGACAACTGTAAGTAATTTATTTGCAGACTGATTTCCCTGAAGAGTAAACACTGTCAACTGGGACTACCAAAACACTGATCTGTTCATTTGAACATATCGATCAGCCCGACATGGCAAAATTGGCTCAACCAATGGCGTGAGTCTAGGGCAGGACTATTCATTTGAACTGATTTGTTGTATGTGAGTAGGGTACCTTGCCGTGCTGTCCCATCCTCTCCAGGCAAACAACTGCATCCTCCCAGAGTTCCAGTCGTTCGTAGATTAGCAGCGCAGAACTCGTCAGGCCCAAATCAGTCAACAGACTCGCCAACTGCCTCTAAATACACATATACACACAAACAGTAAGCCAAGATCAGTCAACAACATACAGCCCACCTGCCTGTAAATATACACAGCATGAGGGAGGCACTCAGAAATATATATTTAGCATGTGGACACAACCCAAAAAAATTAACGGAAAGTGTTCAGTGATTTTCATTTTACTCTGGTTTATCTCTGCACAAGTTAAAGGATTAGTTCACTTTCAAATGAAAATTAGCCCAAGCTTTACTCACCCTCAAGCCATCCTAGGTGTATATGACTTTCTTCTTTCTGATGAACACAATCTGAGAAATATTAAATAAATATCCTGACGCATCCAAGCTTTATAATGGCAGTGAGTGAGGATCAGCGAGTATGAGCTGAAGAAAGTCTCTCTATCCACATCCATCAAAGTAAAATATCTAGCTTCCGCCAGATCACCTTCCGTATTCAAATTACGGAAAAAAATGGAACTGGCCTCACGTTTTTCCACAAGTTTAATAGGGAAAGCGTAGGACGTAGCATAAGCATTTTGAATTGCGAGAGTTTTACATTTTCTTCTTAAGTAGAATACGGAAGGTGGTCTGGCGGAAGCTAGATATTTTACTTCATAACTTGTTAAATATGGATTTTTTTTTTTTTTTACGCTTCAGAAGGACTTAATTAACCCCCCGAAGCCGTGTGGAATATGTTTATGATGGATTGATATGGATGGAAGCACTTTCTTCAACTCATACTCCATCCCGCTCACTGCCATTATAAAGCTCGGATACATCAGGATATTTATTAATATTTATCCGATTGTGTTCATCAGAAAGAAGAAAGTCATATACATCTAGGATGGCTTGAGGGTGAGTAAAGCTTGGGGTCATTTTCATTTGAAAGTGAACTAATCCTTTAAATTACTGTTCTGGCTCATTATGTAATCTATTTGAAATGATCAAAGAAGCATTTTAAAATTTAAAACAACTGCATTTTCATATTCTAAAGAGCAGATAAAATAATAAATTAAGGATACAGTACATTCTCTCACACACACACACCATCTTTTATTTTCTCTGTCTCTTTTTCCCCTCTCTCAACCTCTAACGATGCATTCTGGGGATGACCATCTATCCATCTCCACGATGTCATGCTTCACAAGCAGCAGCTATACATACATCTGTGCTATTAATGACCCCATCTGTCTCTGATGAATGCTACTGGTTAAACGTGTGTTTACACTCTTTCAACTCCTCCTGTCATTCACAGATCATTTGAAAATGGATGAATTGCCAAAAGGATGAAGCATCATAGGCTGTGTCCACTGCACGTCCATGTGTTTCTCTCGACCTCTGATATCAGCAAGACATCACAAGCGCGTAGCTGCAAGCAGTTCCACGGCAAGAAATATTCAATTCCTGCCCAATTTCTCCTTCACCTTTCTGTCCTGTGACAATCCACCCCTCCCCCCCTCACCTCCAGTGGCATATCACGTCCCATAGGCATTATGGGTACCTATAAATCTATATATACACCGGTGAGGCTGCAGGTGATCATGTGATCTATCGGCCAGGAGACAAAACGTGATGATACTAACTAATATGGAGAAAGAGAAACACAGAGAGAAAGAGTTGTGATCAGTATAAACACTTTTAGTCTTATTTTTCTTTATTTCATCTTAAGTTTGTTTCTCATTTATTTGCTTAATGTTGCTTATTTCAATTTGTTAATTGCTAGTATAATCTGTAGTGGTACAGTATGTCAATTATGTAAATTTACTTTAAA
>RJVU01059333.1:8427101-8457353 GCA_003731715.1 Anabarilius grahami | reverse complement strand
CCAAAAATCGAGTAATGTAAAAAAAATTTAAAACATTTTATATATATTTTTAATTCTTATTTTAATATGTAATAGTCTTTATTATTTACATTGCAATTTCCCATTTTATGACACTAATCAGGAAATGTTTTGGAAGTAAAAATGTCTTGCCAATAAAGAACACTAAATTCGAAAAACTGAAATAGAGAGAGAGAATAAAAGAAAGGGAGAGGGTTTGGGAACCCATTTGTGCAACTTTTCTATGTTTTCATTTTCTCATTCATTTCATCTGCCACAGTGAATGCTGTCCTGATTCATATAGATGGCAAAATGATTCAGTCTGAAAGCAAATCCAGCAATTTCTGAAAACTGTTCCTAAAAAACAAAAAACGTATGCCCTGCAACGCTCTGCCGTCTCTTTACCCCAACACACACACTTTCTCTGGCTGCATGCTGCTCTCGTCTCTCACTCACTTGCAGTTTTGCTGCGTTCTATTCCCCTGCCAGCAATAGAAGCGACTTCAATTCCAGCTTTATTGCTGTTCATTGTTATTACACAGAGCGTGAGCAATGTCATCCACAGGACTGATCACATCAGCCCTCCCTTCTTTTCATCTATCCATCCATCCATCCATCCCTTCCTCCCTCCCTCCACCCACTCACTTTCCCTCTCCATTCAGTCATTTCATTCAAAACCTTTCACACATGCTGGCCTGTTACAATCCGCCATTCTCCTCCATACATTATTTTTCCCCTGATCTATTCACTTGTTTAACAGTCTCTCTCTTTAGAAAACATTTGTTTGTTTTTCATTAGTTGCATTATTGCCTAATCAGACAGAAAGGGAGAGTTGCAGGTTGCTCTATTACCTGACAAACGCTGTCAAAATGAACTCATCGTCCCGTATCCCTGGATGCCCCCACCATGTACAGGAAATTAATTTCATATTCTATCTGCCAAAGCTCTTATTGACGCGACACCGGGTGTATAACCCAGCTGTTGTGTTTACTGAAATGGGTTTCTGAGAAGTAGATAAATAAATAACGGCTGCCCACGCTCATTTGAGGTGATTAGCTCATTGCACTTGTGCGGCTAGTAATGAGAGAAAATATGCAAGCAAATCAATTTGGGCACCAACAAATGAGCCAATCATTTCCGTTTCAAATTAACTCAGGTAATCTGGCTTTATAATATGTGAATTATTCCCTACAAGGGAATAAATTCAGAATACAGACATAATTAAGATGAGAAAATGTGGGGTGGGGGGGACTCAATCAATGGTCAAATAGGTCCCAGTTAAACCTAACCAAAAATTATCTTATGTATTCACAGATCATAATAAACTACACAGAGTTTTGTTTATTTGTTTGTTCGTTTGTTAATTCATTTGATCGTTTGTTAGCACTAAGCTCTCCAGAGGAAAGGATATCTTCCTATTCCAGCACTGGAGAGGATGAGTACTTTAAGAGGTTGATTATACATGTGTATGGAGTTTGTTTTTTTGACCAACTTTGGGGAGTAAATGTCAAAAAACCTTTTGTGACATCCAAATAAATTATCTTAAAAATGAATCATCTTTAAATCATCTAAAAATGTCAACTTCTTCATGTTAATTAATAATCATAAATTACAGGTGCTGGTCATATAATTAGAATGTCATCAAAAAGTTGATTTCACTAATTCCATTCAGAAAGTGAAACTTGTATATTATATTCATTCATTACACACAGACTGATATATTTAAAATGTTTATTTCTTTTAATTTTGATGATTATAACTGACAACTAAGGAAAATCCCAAATTCAGTATCTCAGAAAATTTGAATATTACTTAAGACCAATACAAAGAAAGGATTTTTAGAAATCTTGGCCAACTGAAAAGTATGAACATGAAAAGTATGAGCATGTACAGCACTCAATACTTAGTTGGGGCTCCTTTTGCCTGAATTACTGCAGCAATGCGGCGTGGCATGGAGTCGATGTGTGCAGGTGCCAAGTCCTGTTGGAAAATGAAATCTGCATCTCCATAAAGTTGGTCAGCAGCAGGAAGCATGAAGTGCTCTAAAACTTCCTGGTATACGGCTGCGTTGACCTTGGACCTCAGAAAACACAGTGGACCAACACCAGCAGATGACATGGCACCCCAAACCATCACTGACTGTGGAAACTTTACAATGGACCTCAAGCAACGTGGATTGTGTGCCTCTCCTCTCTTCCTCCAGACTCTGGGACCCTGATTTCCAAAGGAAATGCAAAATTTACTTTCATAAGAGAACATAACTTTGGACCACTCAGCAGCAGTCCAGTCCTTTTTGTCTTTAGCCCAGGCTAGACGCTTCTGACGCTGTCTGTTGATCAAGAGTGGCTTGACACAAGGAATGCGACAGCTGAAACCCATGTCTTGCATACGTCTGTGCGTAGTGGTTCTTGAAGCACTGACTACAGCTGCAGTCCACTCTTTGTGAATCTCCCCCACATTTTTGAATGGGTTTTGTTTCACAATCCTCTCCAGGGTGCGGTTATCCCTATTGCTTGTACACTTTTTTTCTACCACATCTTTTCCTTCCCTTCGCCTCTCTATTAATGTGCTTGGACACAGAGCTCCGTGAACAGCCAGCCTCTTTTGCAATGACCTTTTGTGTCTTGCCCTCCTTGTGCAAGGTGTCAATGGTCGTCTTTTGGACAACTGTCAAGTCAGCAGTCTTCCCCATGATTGTGTAACCTACAGAACTAGACAGAGACCATTTAAAGGCCTTTGCAGGTGTTTTGAGTTAATTAGGTGTTTTGAGTTAATTAGCTGATTAGAGTGTGGCACCAGGTGTCTTCAATTTCGAACCTTTTCACAATATTCTAATTTTCTGATATACTGAATTTGGGATTTTCCTTAGTTGTCAGTTATAATCATCAAAATTAAAAGAAATAAACATTTGAAATATATCAGTCTGTGTGTAATGAATGAATATAATATACAAGTTTCACTTTTTAAATGGAATTAGTGAAATACATCAACTTTTTGATGATATTCTAATTATATGACCAGCACCTGTAGTGTCATTGAAAAGAAAAAAAAAAGGTTCATGGAAAGTCCCGCTTAAACTCCAGGTTGATGTGTGTGCACGATATAAAAGGGGCAGAGTGTTCATAACATTATGAGTAAAGGTCCTTTCACACTGGACGCGATTTTGACGTGCAAATTATTTGCGCGATGGTTTTGTTTTTTGATCAGCTGTTTGTGTAATGAGTGCTTCCACACCGAACGCGAAAGTGCTGCTGCGAAAAAACAACGTTTATTTTTTTCGCTTCAATGTCGATTTTTTTTTCACATTCGAGGTGACAGAAAAGGCTTCAACCAATCAAATACAAGGAAACAAAGGTGATGTCACAGCAACAATGACAGATCATCTGATAGCTTGTGTGTCGACGCATTTACAATAGAAAACTAAAGTACCTTGTGAATGTTTAAACTATATGTCTAGTAGTTAAACTTCTATCTGTAGTCCATAGGCATACAATTTCCCCATTGTGGGACAAATAAAGGTTTTATCTTATCTTAGACAGAAGCCTATTTATAGCCTGGGCTACTCGCAGTATATGTGAGTGGGTTTCTTTTCTGTAAACAAAATGTCCAGTAGATGTCACTACCTATTCAATCAACATTAACCTTTGACAGGTATCGCATTTCTCACGAGATTACAGCTATAGACAAGGATAACATAACCTTCTGAGGTAAAACTTGTTGATTTTTTTTTAAAAACCTAATTGTGTCCGTGACTATGGAAAGTGAATGTGTTGTTGTTAAGACTGGGTGCACCCAAAAACTTATTTTCGGTCTTTGAAAAAAAAATGAAAAGCTCATCTTCACTGGATGATGAAGTGTCCATGTTGTTTGTCCTGAGCAGTTAAACTGACCAACCTTTCCAACAGGATGAAGATTATTTTGTTGAAATATATATATATTTTTCATTCAGCTGTCGCCGCGAATGTTTTGGAATCTTTCAGAGCACAAACGTCGCAAATTCGCGTCGTAGCTGATGTGAATGGTTTTGACGCGAACTATTCGCTTTTTCGTTTCGCTTTTCCGTTACGCGTCCGGTGTGAAAGGGCCTTAATTCTAAAACATGTTCAGAAACCAGGGGCCAGTTGTTCAAAAGTAATCTGATCGGATCAAATCTTGAAAATGGGTTGTTCAAAAGAAAATAAGGATTTCGAAATCAGATTAGATCACAAAATCCAATCTTGGTTTTAATCTGGATCAAATAATCAGTTTGTGCTGTTCAAAACTTTTTAGTAAGATTGGAATACCTTTGATAAAATAAAAAACAGGATTGTACTTAATTGTATTTAAATTTGAAGTGTTTTTTTAATCACTGTTTGTAAACTACATTGGCACAATCATAAGAAATGGACCAGTCAAAAATTCTTTGCGAGCGAACGCAAGGTAGCGAGTGCTACACAAAACTTTTCTGATAGAACGCAAAAGTATTGAAATGTTTCAACCCCCACCCCACCCCATCTAATTTTTTCCATCACCATGTCCCTTTAGTGGCTCTGTAGAGCACTAGTAATCTAGATTTGGTAATCTAAAAAAAAGGGTATATATGGATCATGGTGGTCCAATCCAATTTTGCTTCGAAAAACCGGCACAAAAGTAAGATGGATTACCTGATCGTGAATAGCAAAACAAGGGATTTCCAAATACAGATCATTCTGATCCAGATTACATTTTTTGAACAACTGAACCCAGAAGCTTCAATTAAACAAACAGGAATTGAGTTCACCTGTAGATCCCAGAGAGGAGGCGCCCGGCAAGTGTAGAACATCTTTAGTCTCTCAGTGACGGGGCACTTCTTCTCACTAAAGAAATCCACCAAGGTCTGAAACAGAACAAAGTGACATTTAGAGGACATAAATTCTCATTTTTCAAGCATCGCTACTTCCACAAATTACGTTTATTCTTCTTTTCCACAGCGATTATGCTAAAAATGACGCAGATTTTCCTGTTTGCTACAAGTAAAACAAGGTAGTTCAAAGAACGCCAACATTTTAAACCATGTACTTTTGGAGGGTCTCGCAACAGCAGAGCAGCTACAATTAAGATGAATGAGAATGCTAACGGATAGCTTTTTCCAGGAATTACAGACCTCCCTGGAACACAAAGACATCAATATAATAAGTATTTTTTAATGTGCTTAGTGTGATATTTGACAAAGCGTTAAAAACACCCCATAGCAATTAAAATATAGTGTGGTGCAAACAATTTAAAAACTATTCCAGTGAGTCAATCCTTCGCATTCTCCTTTGATTTACTGCTCACCACACAGACCTAAATATATTTTCCAATCATTACTAAGACAGAAAAAAAGTGATCTAGAAGCATAAAAACAAAACTCAAAATCACAAATTCCCAGAATGATAGCAATAACAAATAGATGTGCCAGCACATGCCAAAGTGTCAGCATCTTTATTCAAATTTTTTATTTTTTTTAAGATGCCTCTGCTCTCTACTAAAAAAATGCTACAGGGTTTGACTGCTGCGTAAACCCAGTTAAAGCATGTGCAGGCTTGCTGTTTGAGTCTCCAGTGAGATCATCAACACTCATTCTATTCACAAACCAGTGTCAATATTTCAAAAAGCATTAAGACAAAACACAGTAATACAATGCAGCTGTGTACATCATGCAAACAAGGCCACAAATGCAAATTGGAAGCTGACAGCCATCCTTGCCTGCTAAAGAACCAAGTGAAAATAAATGCACAGAATGGCATCTATCACATTACCCAACAAATATTAAAATGACACTCCCAGCTGTCAATCATTATGAACATATGGACTGCAACTGGCACTAATAGGAAGAGAAGGCCTAAACACATTATGGAATTTTTACTTTACCAACTCTGATATTTCCACCCAAGATGCTGTAAATAACTTAATGTGGAACTGATGTCTGCAACATTTGAGTTCCAGAACATTCTGGAATCAAGCAGAAGGAAACGTTACATATTCCAGAAAACGTATTTCGTAAACTGACGACAAAATCCAATATAGATGTAATTTTCCAGCTCCAGTTGGGGGTTCACTTAGGAAGAAACTCATCTGGAAATAAAACTTCCAACTGAGTAGATACAATCAGTTTCTATGGAGGATGGCAAAGCTTGTCTGCGGGTAGCAGATAACTAATTACTTATTTAGCATTTCCATGGATGGAAAATGTCTGAAATATATAAATGCTAATCTTCCGATCAGGAGGGTTGAGGGATACAGCTGTGGAGGCTGTGTGCTGAAAAAAAGCTGTGTGCCTTTGGACAAAATGGGGCAAAGTAAACTCCCCTACAGTTGACAATTTGGCAGTTTAGTTTGAATTACACGTAAACCTTTCCATGGAGGAACTCCAAGAGCCAAATACATCGGCAGGAGGAAATGACATCACTGAGCATGCTTTATGACTCAGCATACTTTAAAAAGGAGGAAAAGAATAAGCCCCATGGAGACAAAATCCATGCATAGCAATTTAAATACAGTCTAGCATTAAAGCAAAAGAACAATGGCTGCTTTAGAACTTTGTATAACCATTTTAAAGTTATGAGGCTTTCAGTCCATGTCTGTATAGCACTGAGACCATCTAGGCTATATGCTAGTGTATACATAATATAACATAACATAATACATGTATTGTTTGAGTATGGTTGCATCATATCCATATAAAATTGTCATACGTTTACAGCAGTCTGCATCTGTTGTAGATTTTTTTTAAAAACAACAACTTTAAAAACATCACTCTGCTGAATTACTTAAAAAAAACAGTTTTTTGCTCCAAAAATACCTTACGTCATATGTGCAGGATATCTTTTTTTTTTCTCTCTCTCTCTCAGCAGTGCCATGAGATGCCTAAATCCATACCAAGACCTAAGCTGCCAACTTCCATTTCAGGGATACTATTGATTAAGCACTGCAATTGAATTTTACGTTCAGAGAAATCTACTTCAGCCAGGGCCTGATCGGAGTCCTAAATGAAAAATAAGAGGGTAGGCAAATTGTGTGGTCACAATGAGTGCCTCTAATCCAACAATGCACCAGACTCTTTCATTCTGAATACACAAAGGGAATAAAAAGTTTTCTGAAGTTCTGGCCCACTCAGTGGCCTAGATACTGGCAGCCCAAAACTGTGAGAAAAATGCAGAGCACATAGGCAAAGTGCCTTTCTGCCATTTCTGAATACACACTCCACACTCTTGATTTCAGAAGAAAGGCCAGAGGAGGCAGAGGAAATGAAGTTTGTGAAGTACCGCTGTAAAGCTCGAATTGCAGCAAGATGGTGGAGATAAGAGTCTGTGCAATATTCACAAAAATGTCACACTGTTCTGAAAAGAAGGGGAATAATATTGAAGACAAAACAAAAACCTTTCTGAATAGATTACATGAAAAGTCAAGTTGATGAGTATTTATGAATGATCGTGTAAAATAAAAGATTCAGTACGTGCCTGGAATTCACCCAATCAGAACTTCTAGCATTAATGGAGGTCTGTGTCTGCAGTCAAGTAGATGATTCAGTTCATTAAAAGGAATTCAAGTACCCTAACTTGAGATAAAATTGGGGGTGGCCTGAAGACTCCCTTTTATCTATTAAAGGGGTCTATAAGTCAAACTCTGTAGCGCCAACATAAGCTCAAAACTGGACTGTCATATGTGCAGGATATCTTTTTTTTTTCTCTCTCTCTCTCAGCAGTGCCATGAGATGCCTAAATCCATACCAAGACCTAAGCTGCCAACTTCCATTTCAGGGATACTATTGATTAAGCACTGCAATTGAATTTTACGTTCAGAGAAATCTACTTCAGCCAGGGCCTGATCGGAGTCCTAAATGAAAAATAAGAGGGTAGGCAAATTGTGTGGTCACAATGAGTGCCTCTAATCCAACAATGCACCAGACTCTTTCATTCTGAATACACAAAGGGAATAAAAAGTTTTCTGAAGTTCTGGCCCACTCAGTGGCCTAGATACTGGCAGCCCAAAACTGTGAGAAAAATGCAGAGCACATAGGCAAAGTGCCTTTCTGCCATTTCTGAATACACACTCCACACTCTTGATTTCAGAAGAAAGGCCAGAGGAGGCAGAGGAAATGAAGTTTGTGAAGTACTAACTGCTGGGTCCGGTTGCATGAAACCTTTTAAGTGGTTTCACTTAAAGGTCACCTATTATGCTTAATCCACTTTTACAAGGTGTGTGGATATAAATGTGTGTTGGCATTGTGTGAACAACCACCCTACAATGATAAAAATCCATCCTCTTTTTTTTTTAAATCCCCATTAAACCAAAGCAGTCTCATTAGACAAGCCGTTTTGATCCTCTGAGTAATGTGACGTCACATTACTCATGCCCTGCCCACGGCCACTGACTGACAATCCTGTATTACCATAATATCCGCCCTCAGCGAGCTGTACGCTCTCCGCCATTTTCTCCGCGCTCGAGCAGCTGTAGCGACAACAATGTCTGGTAAGTAATAGAGATGTTTTGTTGTTAGATGTAAGAGTGAACATAATAGTCTTCATTTACTGACATCTGAGCCACTGAACACAGTGGATTAGTTTTATTTTTGAAGAGAATGCGCCACAGATCTAATATACACATACGATTTCTGTAACGTTGCCTGCTATTTACATTCACAGACATAACTGACTGTGTTTATGTGAACTGGGTGTTTTTGACAGAACCTTGTGTGTATTTGACAGTTTAAACAAAACAAAAAATGTGAAAGAAGTTACTCACGAGACTTGACGTCTGACAGCTGTCTGTGTGTGCGTGCGCTTCAGATAAGTGCGCTCAGAAAACGATCCATTAGAAGTTTAAACTGATATAGCTTTAAAACACGTGGAAATAATAAACTTTAATGATGATAGAAAAACTATGCTATCCGAGAGAGTGTTCGCAATATAGTTGATAATCAAAACCAAGCAGATGTCTTGTTAATATCTGGCAGAGAATAAGGCAGGAACTGATCATAAAGGGGGGGGGGGGGCACAGCAACTCATTTGCATTTAAAGGCACATGCGCGAAAACGGCCTGTTCTTGACTGTAGTCAGAAATGAGTATTTACAACATGGATTTATAAATAATCTGTGAGGTATTTTAAGATGAAACTTCAGAGACACATTCTGGGGACACCTGAGACTTAAATTACATCTTGTAAAATGGGCATAATGCGTGACCTTTAACCCTCTGGAGGGGTCTGAGGATTTTTGGGGCCCTGGAGAAGTTTTGACATGCCCTGACATTTGTGCTTTTTTCAGTTGTTCATAAACATATAAATGACACAAGTGTCATTACACTGTATTCAGCACAAACTAGGCTACAATAATATGTGAGGAACATGTATGTACATGTTTTTGTTTTTGAAGGAATAACGTTTATGCGTGGTTATTGAAAAAACAAAACTTAAGTCACTGAAATAAGGCTTAAAAATATATATTAAATCTGTGTTCACAAGACTTCTGGGTATTGGAGGTTGTAAACTAGAGTTTTTGCTTCAAAATGAAGTAAAAATTATACTGCCTACTCATTCATTTATAACAATATATTGATTTAGTTTTTGTAAGACACTTTTTGTCAAAAACTCAGTATGCGTGGAGGCGTGAGTCATCATGAATAATGGGTCATTTACACCTGAGAAGACAAAAGAATCGCATAATAATGACCTGAAATGACTTGCATATTAATGAGCTCTTTCAGACTGGTAGGCTGTGAAAAAACCCTCTGTGATCATGCTGATAACAGGATTAATGTCCACTATGGACAAAAAAACCCATGATTTTTGTGATCTCATGCATGCACGTATTATCGCACATGATGTGAAGACAATTTTGTATAGCCCTATGTTAGATTACAGTACCAGTCAAAAGATTGGACACACTTATTTTTAAAAAAAAGTCTCAAGTCTCTAACCAAATAATGGTTTTCTATTTTAATATACTTTAAAATATAATGTATTTCTGTGTGGCAAAGCGTTTGAACATTCCTACCTCTATGGCATTTCATATAGGCTACTATATTTGTTATATAGCCTAAATGTTAATGTGCAGTTGACAAACTATACATCATTAAAAAGATCTAAGACTCAAGCTTCACATTTTGACTCTTAAAATCTTTCATGGACCATAATATGCTTAAAAGCATGCACATTTGGAGAAACATTGATGGATTCTCATATGTTTATATCAATTTTCTATACAGAGGAGTAATATTTATTCAGTATTTATTGTCATCACTGTGAGCGCTGGATACTGTGTTGTACTGTGTTTTCAATTCATACTTGCAGCTGGAGGGCGCTCTGCCCCTTTTGTCCACAAATGCCTCAGTAAAAGAAGAGGCATATCATGTGACAATCAAGGAACTAACAGAGGCCAGAGATCGCTAAATATGGCTATTCAAAACACTTTTGAAGACAATAAATACACGATTGAAATGATGTATGCATGTATTGACTGAATTTGCGTCTGAATAGCGTTCGCTCCGTGGGCGTGGCCGCATTAGCGGATAATGAGCTGAATCACAGACTTCTGACATGGCTCTCTTTTCATACAGATTACATAAACAGAAAATTTGTGTTTTCGATTTGACTTACACGATTTAAAACCTGACATCTCAACGTTTCTTTTGACATAAGTGTAATTTTTTTGTGATTAGTATTCACTAAGTTACAGTTCATTTTCTGAGAACTATCATATTGGACTTCGTTCAGAGAGAGACGAGAGATCACGCATCATGTTTGTTTTCTTTATTTTACAAAAAGCACAACATTTTGTTTCTACTCTGAGTGTACACAAATAAAAGAAGATATTCCACAGATTAAAATGGTGTATAACTCTTAATTGTATGTGCAACATCGACGGAGTATTTTGAGTCTCTTTCACACTGGTAAGAAAAAAACCGCGGTGGTATCGCCGGCGTGACCTTTAGATCTCAGGTATCCCTGAGGAGGAAAACAAAAATCCCTGAGGCAAGGGATTTCTTTAAAGGGTTAGTTCACCCAAAAATGAAATTTGTCATTAATTACTCACCCTCATGTCATTCCACACCCGTAAGACCTTCGTTCATCTTTGGAACACAAATTAAGATATTTTTGATGAAATCCGAGAGTTTTCTTTTTATCCCCCATAGAAAGCAAAGTAATTACCACATTCAAGGTCCAGAATAGTAAAAACATCTTTAAAATAGTCAACATGACTACAGTGGTTCAACCTTAATATTATGAAGTGACGAGAATACTTTGTGTGCAAAAACAAAAAAATAATCAGCCGGCCTTCTGACGTAGAACCTGGAAGCGCTGAAAGTAAATAGCGTAGGCATCTGACAGGGGAGAGAAGAAATTGTTGAATGAAGTCGTTATTTTTGTTTTTGCGCCCAAATAGTATTCTCATCGCTTCATAGCATTAAGGTTGAACCACTGTAGTCATGTTGACTATTTTAACAATGTCTTTACTACTTTTCTGGACCTTGAATGTGGTACTTTACGTTGCTTTCTATGGGGGATAAAAAAAACTTAATAAAGAAAAATATCTTAATTTGTGTTCTGAAGATGAATAAAGGTCTTACAGGTTTGGAACGACATGAGGGTGAGTAATTATTGACAAAAATTAAATTTTTGGGTGAACTAACGCTTTAAGAGTGTTGCAACAAAACGTCTTAATCACCCTTACCTAATTGTTTATACTAAGATATTACACAGCAATGGAGAAGCAGTTGCTTTAGTTACGAAATCTCACACAATAAACAGAACATAACAGACCACTGACCTTTAGACAAGTTTAACATTTACTCAACTATTCAGCTGTACTACAATATTTGAGTTATGGAGATTATTAAAGGTGGTCTGACGACACAGATTGTCCTAAAATTTGAGTCCAGCTAGGACAGAGGATACTCAAAATCCTGCCGTGCCACTCACGTAGTTTTCCATTAAATTACTTTATATTTGTCCAACTCATTGTTATTGTTGTTGTTGTATTGTACAATGCAAAAAATGCTTTTCTTACGTAGAGTTGTCGTCTTGTTTCTAGTCCAAATATCTAAAAATCCTTAAAATCAAGAAGCATTTTCTAGACAAGTCTTGTTTTCATAAAAATAAGTCAAAATTAAGTGAGTTTTTCCTTAAAACAAGCAAATAATCTGCCAATGGGTAAGAAAAATAATCTTGTTTTTCAGTTTGAGATAAGATTATTTTGCTTACCCCATTGGCAGATTATTTTGCTTGTTTTGTGAAAAAACACTTAATTTTGACTTATTTTTTCTGAAAACAAGACAATTTTTTCTTAATTTTTCTCTGCTGGACAAGAAATTAACTGGACCAAGGACAAAAAACTATTCTTTTAAAAGACAGGGGGAAAACACCCAAGCCTCCATATAATCAGTCACTCTTGTGCACAAGACAAAAGTCTGGTATGAGATAATTATTCAAGCGCACAGTGGAAAGTGATGAAAATTAAGAAAACCTGGTGTTCATTCAGTTTTATTTGACAATACACACAGTTTCATGTCATACTTTCAACAGGCTTATTTTGATCACTAAAAATGCACATTGATACGTTCTCCTCCTCAATTAACATTCAAATCATCCATCGTGTTTGAGTTCAGCAAATGACTTAAGAGACCTGTTTTGATCCCTTAATTTTTTTTTAGGGCTAAATGGTTACTAAGGACTTTGTTGCAAAGCATAATAGAACTTAAGGGAACTCTCAAGTAATTAAGGGAAAATACTTAATGACAGCCTTAAGGTTCCTTAAGTGGACGCTTAGATTTTTTTCTTGCTACCCATGTTTCACTAACCTTAACCTTATAATTAAGGGTTTTCTTAACTTAAGGGCTTTCGTGCAACCGGGCCCATCTGAACTCTTTGGTCTAAAAACAAATTTTTTTCTTCTTCTATTTGATTAAACCAGATAAAAGANTCTTGACAATATTAGAACATTTTTCTTAAAATTGTATTTATATATTATATATTATATATATATACACACACACATATACTGGGGGATATACATCTCATTAGCTCATTAGACCTCAACAATGATCAAGAGCAACCATAAAAAATAAAATAATAAAAAAAGTGGATTTTATTTGAACTATTAACAAATTACATCTTAAATGTTATGTGGGATGTCTAATTTTATCTCGGCGACACTAATTGTAGACAAATTATAGACATCACATTCATGGAGCTGTTAAGTTTGATGACCTGGTTAAAAAAAAAGAAAAAAATTACTCTGCTTATTATTTTCCAGTTAGTTGGCCTAAAGTCATGAGCCTTGTCTCTATTCTCCATTTCTATTCTTTGATTTCAACAATACCAATCCTTATGAGGGCAGCAATTTTGAATGTACAACATTTACAGTTTTATCTGAATCTAAACTAAATGACTGCAAACAGTCACTGATGCTCAAGACAACAAACAAAATAAAAAACAAAGGATATGTTAACTTTTGTGAAGGACATTTTTTTGTCTTGTGGAACATATGTAAACATCTGTTATGTAGCTTTGTCAGGGCAGTACTGATTCATAGTACTTTTAATATTTAAATCACTCACAAAAAAAAACTCAACATCTTACAGATTTGGTTAAAAACCATTCAAACATATGAGAAAAACTGTATATGTGGATTTGTATCTCTATAATGCGCTACCTGACTTTTTTTGGTACATTTTCCTTTCTCTCTCTCATCTGTTCATCTCAACTTCGTTAAAGTGTTTCGTCCTCCCTGAGAGTGTGCTGTCACTCTCTCGCCATCGCTTCGGGGCCTTGCTCAGCTGGGATCGCTCTCAGGGTGACTGAACTCACTGGTGTCAGTAGTGGGATTTGCTAGGCGCTTCATGTTTCTCTAACTCTGTGATGGACAGGTGTTTGTGTGACTTGCTGTGATCTCCTGTCGGACTCAAACTTGCCCCTCAGGGTGGCCTCCTAGAGTCAGACTCCCCCAATGATCTGTCACATTGAGTTTTAGGATGTCAGAGAGCAGCTCCACTGGGCAAACACTTAAAACTTAAAGGAAGACAAAAAGCAATCAAAAAAAGTAGAGAGCAATGTGTCACACCAACTCTGCCCATTGATGACCTTCCATCTGTCAGATGTTCAGTCAGAGAGCGCCTAAATCGCACCCTTCAGTTCTCTGCTCTTTACTGATGATCACCTGCAGCGCTCATGGTCGCATCTATGGATTTCACTTAAGATCAAAAAGAGGGATGTCATCAGCCACAGCTAAAGGACAAAGTTTAAAGAGATAGTTCACCCAAAAATAAAAAAAAAGTGTCAACATTTACTCAACCTCAAGTTCTCATTTTTGGGTGAACTATTCCTTTATTTACTGCAACACTTCTTTATCTGCTATTGGTAAACAGCACTTAGTGCTAATAATAATTAATTAATAAATGGATGGATGAATGGATGAATGAATAAATGATAATAAAATAGATGATAAAATGGATGGATAATTAAACGGATTAATAAATAAATTAACATGACAATAATAAAAAATAAAATGGATAAATACATGGATAAATAATCATAAAATAGTAATAAATACATTTAAATTAAATGAATAAATTTAGGCATTTCTTACTAGACTAGATTTAAATTACTATAGCAATTTTTTCAGGTTTATTTTGCATTTATGACAATTTAAGGAGCTCTTCCATTGAAAAAGGACTTTAAACCATAATCTTAAACCATAACTTTAGCAGTAAACCCCTTTTAGAACAGATTATTCAAAACAGTATGTAAATAAATAAATAAAATAACATCAATAAATAAAAATTAATCTGACATAAAGGACAAGTTAACTGCTCCCAAGAAAGTCACTTAAAGCCAAAAAATTTTTTTAATTTGATCAGGAGGACAGGAAGAACGAGGCTGTCTTGTTTCAACAAAACTTGATAAAGCGACAAATCCCATTCTCCAATCCTTGCTAAACTCCACACGCACAAATGCAAAAGAAGACAAACCAAACATATCAGCACTACTCTGGTTTTACTGTTCTGGCTTTTCCTTAGTAAAACATGGAGACAAACTGTCATGAAAAAAGACAGAGGAAACGGGAAGCAGCCAAAGGGAAGCTAAAGCATCCTCCTCCCTCGGGCTTATCTGTCCATTTCTCTTGCACACACACACACAAATGCAACAAAAACAACAGGAGGAAATCTGGGATCTCATTTCTTTGGGTGCTATAAAATTTTGGAAGCATTACATCGAAACCAGCGAATCAGCATACTGAATGAACTAATCACTACCCTACAGCTCATATTAAAGAGAAGAACTGTACACTCCTTAGTGCCTCAGACTAAAACAATGACTAACAGAGTCATTAGAAATCTGCATTTGGTCCTTCATGCTCACCACGGCTGCATTTATTTGATCAAAATACACATCTATTCCTGTGATGGCAAAGCTGAATTTTCAGCATCATTACTCCAGTCTTTAGTGTCACATGATCCTTCAGAAATCATTCAAAATTTTAAACAATAGTGTAGTTGTTAAAATAAAAAAGAATGGCTTGACAGGTGTTCAGAAGTGCTTTTATCCATCTCACATTCTATCAGAATCTATTGCAGCGGCTACACAGGTACACATGGATGAAAAAAAAAAAAAAAAAAAAAAGATACGCAGGGAGATGCAATTGCAAATCTAAAGATCAGCTGGTATGTGGAACAACTGCAGAAGATTGTGTAGCACATAATACTGTGATCCTGATTGAATTTGTACCATTATTTATGGTAATACTTCAGATGAGGAACACATTATATGAGTGTATATGGATGTGAATTCTGAATGGCATTTTACCTGTGTTTGCATCATGGCACGTTCAACTCTCCGTGAGCTTCCTCTCTCCAGCTTAGTCCTCAGGCACAGTGATGTCACTTCCACCGCCCAGAACTTTGGCTGAGACAGCAAACACTGAGGAAGAGAGAGAGAGATGAAAATATCATTCATGGTGACATACAGATTTTTTACGTCCAACTTTCATGAATATGTGCAACTACATGACAAACCAAGAGGAGAAATTCATTACACATTTTCAACAACAGTGACAGAAAGCATACAAACACATCCCACACAAATTAAAAAAGAATCTTGCATACAACCCCGACAAACACATACCACCCTCTGCATACAGAGACGTGAGCGTTCACTGGCCTGTATCACAGCAGCAGTGCGGCAGGTAAACGAGGGGCAGAGGACTCAGATGGAAATACTTTCCGACACACGTTACTGGAAAAGCATCCTGTCTTAACTGGAGCAAGACCGACACGTCAATACTGAATTGAAATATATGAGGTACAGCACAAGGTATTCAACAAATCTGAAAATATACATCTGCACTGGGAAAAGGGCTTTTAGTAGTAAATGCTAAGGCTATTTATACTACTGAGCAAACAATTACATATTAAACTAAAATTTTTATCTTTTGTACTATTACAGTTTAATTAACATCATCTAAGGCAGTTTGTTCTGGGGTGGTTGGGGAGGGATTGAAAATGTAAAAAAAAAAATACAATCTCTGTACAAACAATAGAACTTGTCTTTGATATAAAAATAAAAATAAAAAAAAATAAAAGGAAAAAACTAAAATCTTGATGTTTAAAAAAAAAAAATTGAATGTCCATGTTATTTGTTGACTAACTAGTACTAGGGATGCAATCATAGTAATCTTAGTGATAAAATCATAGTAAATTCTACAAGTGAATTTTGGCATTGCAACATTATAATGTACAGCATGAAATGTTGATATTCATTTAGAGATTTGCTAATGATTACATCTAACAGTGTTATTTTTTTGCATTGATCCCCCGGTTTCACAGACAGGGCTTAAAGGCCTTTGCACACTGAGTCCGAAATTTTCGCATGCGTTTTTTCGTATTCGTAATCCTAAAAATTAGTCACACACAGAGACCTTGCACACCGAGTCTGATGCGTATTAATGAATCCGTTGCGAAAAAAAAAAAAAAAGCAGTGAGCACGATTTAGTTGTCCTCTCTCTCTTCTTAAAAAGATAAAGAAAGAGGAAATATTGGGTCCATCCAATCCCGAGATTGCATAGAGAGAAAGGAGAGTTCCACCTCATAAAAGGAGCTGCGTGATTTTCAGAGCGTTTCAAAGTTTACTTCAGGGTGTCAGTGGCTCAGTTTGATGCTTTGCTACTGGCACAATCTGACTTTATATTCTTTCTCCTTGTATTCCGCTGCTGCTTTGTGCTGTAGACGACGTGGATCAACTTGTCAGATGGCATTCTGGATTTCTGCGTTCGTGTACGGTGGCTCTGAATTGTCAAAACGTCTCTCAAAATGTGTGCCACGGATGCGAAAAACGCAGAAAATCGAACCTGATCCGAATATTTTTATGACGGATGAAAGTTTCGGAGGCAGTGTGTAAATGTGATTGACATAACGTGAGGTCGAATTTATTTTTTAGCGTACGAAAGTTTCGCATGTTTCGAAAGTTTAGTGTGAAAAGGCCTTAAGCCTAGTTCCAGACTAAAACGCATGTTTTCATATCTTAAAATAAATCAGTGACACTGTTTTGTCTCAAGATGCACATCAGTAATGTTTTTTTTCTAAGGCAAATTTACTAAAGCTTCTTAAATGTCCTAACTGAACTAAGGCCTAATCCTGGCATAATCTAAGTGAGGCTTAATCTAATCTAATCCTGACTGTGAAACCAGGCCAAAAGATTAACTTTAAAGGGTTAGTTAGACTAAAGGTTAGTCAGCGTAGGAGACTGACACAGAAGAGAAGAAAGTTGAATAAAGTCTTTTTTTTTGGAGCACAAAAGGTATTCTTGTCGCTTTATAATATTACGGTTGAACCACTGCAGTCACATGGACTATTTTATCAATGTCTTTAGTACCTTTCTGTGCCTTTAAAAAGTGGTAATTACATTGCAGTCATTGTGTTTGCGGGTTCAGAAAGCTCTCTGATTTCATCAAAAAATATCTTAATTTGTGTTCCGAAGATGAATGAAGGTCTTGCGGGTTTGGAACGACATGAGGGTAAGTAAATAATGACAGAATTTTCATTTTTGGGTGAATTAACTCATTAAGTGAGTGTAAGATGACAGAAAAGGTAAATGTAAAAATACATTGCTTACTATGATAAAGGGACCAAAGCCATATCTAGTCAAAATATATGTGCTTTCGATTCTTCATAATATTAAAATAAATAATAGGTTAAATAAGCAGCAATTTACATTACACTTAATACAGGTACCTGGAGCACCGGAAGTGCCACAAAAAATCCCTATTTGGATGATACAAATGCTTAAAGCAAGATAATTTGCCATTTGAAATCCAAGGAGAAATTATTTGGAGGCTGTGAGATGTGCAGAAGAATTAGTGGCAGAAGCAGAGATCAGATCATGAGATCACAGCGCCAATGATAAGAGAAAGACAATGGTGAGTCTATCCGGAGTACAGTAACTCAATAAGAGATTACTGAACCGCTGTCAGTATAGTCAACTGCTGACAGACCCGTGAGCATTTTCACTGAGTGAAGATCAGCTCTGTTTTTGTAGCCAAATTGGGAGACATAGAAGGAGAGAGGGAGAGGAAGGGTTGATTCTGGTCTTCCTGGACAGCAAGAGAGAGTATGAGTAATGGAGTATATGTAGTAAACGAACAAAAGGTCAGTTCCTGAGAATGACTGCAGCGGTGTGCGAACATACACACACAGGTCTTGTGATTTCAAACACTATGTCTGGCCTCCTCCCCACAAAACATTTATTACAGGAAAGGGTAACACGACTTCGGTCCCCTGACCTACAAAGGGGAATAAAGGAAAGGGAAAAAGCACTGGAAGGTTCAGTGTGATTTATGAGGACTTCAAGTCTGACTCATCAAACTCCTGCTCTTAAACCCGACATACACTTCAAAGCACTCCCATCTTCCTTCCTTAACTTCAAAGATCAGATATGCTGTGAAACGCTGCTCACCAACATCCTCCCTGTTTTTAGAGGAATTAAATATTTCTAAGGCATTAAAATAAAATTTTACAACAACATCAACACATAGGAAATTAAAGTATAAGTATTTAGACAAAAGTCTGCTGGGAAAAAAGTGTGTTGAACAGCAATTTCATCATTAAGTTTCAAATTGATCTTCAATTTTTTTGGGGAGAAATATATATATACTACTGACTTTATTTAGAATTATTTTGCTAGAAAATGCACAAATTCAAAATAAGAAGTCTGACATTTAAAAGTGCTTCTAACATCATTGAATTTGTCTTACAAAACTTGCAAAATGGTGGCTGATTTATTTTTAGGAGGAGGAAAATGGTTGTGGGCCCTGCTGGGGAGTAATGTTTCTGTAAGAAACACACCAGTCTCCTGTGGGCCATTTTCTCACTGTGTGTTAGCGTACTGTACTGTGGGGGTCTGTATTTATCTGTGTGGAAACGTCTATATTTAAACTCACCCTTACTGTAGCAGGCCTCACCCCAACTCTGTCTACAGACACAAGGGCTCCAGGAAGACTACAGTGCCAGAGTGTGTACCAGTTGACCTGCCTACCCAGACAGCATTTTTAGGCATCTTTGGCAAGCTCACAATGCAAAGGTTGTTCCAAACAGTAGGCAGAAAAGTTATGCTGCCTCGTAAGACACTTGATCTATGGCATGTATCATAACAGATAAGGCAGCCTCAATGCACTGCTCAGTATTAGGGGGAAAAAGGAAGAATAAAGAAAATCCCAAAATGGCAGAAATGTCATTCAGCATTAAAAGTATTGATAGAAAACAGATTTATCTAAATCGTAAAGGATCAATGGTTCTTGAACAAAATAAGAAACAATATGACAAAGTTTGGCTATGTGAGACTAAGCTTCTTATACACAATGTGTATGTTGAGAATCTCAATTCAGTCCCTTTTCAGTTAGAATGCTAAATTAGAAGATATCTTCTAGACACTAGATATCAAGACGCTCACTCAGGTTTGGTACAGAACCAGAAATATCTCAATTCTCATTTTTGGACTATCCCTCAATAAAATAAACCTGGCCACGTCTCTGAATCACTGATTAACATAATGAATAACAGAGACACTTCGTCTGTCTCCCAATGGGCTGAAAGTATCAGATGGAGGGGCAGAAATTGTTAGTGACATAAGCATTTTGGCAGTCCATCTTTTGGAAACTTAAGATGATAATGAGCGGATTATTTTGTCTTTTCCCAGCAAAACTTCCTGAGTTCTCTCTAAATGTGTGCTATCTATCTATCTTTCAGAGGAGCATAACCCAGGGTGCATATCTGAGATCTGAAACTGATAAAAGAAGGTCCCTGAGGGGGTTGAGGAATGAGCAGTGCCGCCTGAGGTCAGACAGAATACAAAACCCAAATTCACTCTGACCGTAACTACAGTGGGACTCACAAATCAAATACAGTTCCAGAAACACCTACAAGACAAGCATAAAATCACACAGCTTCACTTGAACAGATGAACGAGTCAGAAAGAGAGGAAAAGCCCACAAATGTTGAGGTGTTGAAAAGGCAGTGGACTTCCAGAGATAAGTCAGCAGTTTACATTTGGTTTGAAGATGGATATCAAGTCAACAGACCTGATTTTGTGTGTGATACCAGAACAAAGCCTTACAAAATAGGAAGTAGAGACTGTTCTCAGCACAGGAGGATATGCTACACAGGGGGTGACACATTAAACTGAGAACACACACACGAGAAATGCACTGTTCTCAGCTGATGAGAAGATAAAAAGATGGTACTCTACACACCCATACACCCACTTTGGGGGTTGCACAAAACATATTCCCACCCCAAGAGGTCTTGTTGCTCACTGCAATGCCAAGTTGACAAGATGATTATCACAAAGCAGCTTCCTTCCCTGGGGAGGAAGAAACCACCAAGAAACAACTTTTCAAGCTGGTGACCCCTCCCACTCCTTCCAGAATGGCACCTCTGTTCCTCTCCACATGCTTCTGCCGCTCTGAAAAACCTGTGTTGCTATGGTAACAGTATCAGGGCTCGGAAATGGGAGGGAAAGCATTTTAATCACTAGACCAGCCCAGGACTGAGACAGAGTATGGTTAGTTTTTGCAGAAAATAACTATATTGGACTCCAGTTTCCTTAGCTTTAAAGTCACAATGAAATGGGAGTAGCGACATTTTATTCCATATTGTGATGTATATCTGTGTGAAACGGATTATAGAAAAAGGAAAGAATGTAGGGCAGGGACTTTGTTCTATCCATCGACTGTTGATTGAATGGAGGCAGATCTGAATGCAAGCTTGCAATCAAGTGTAAGAAAGGGGCATGGTTTATAGAGATGAAATGAGTGGAGAGATCTGGCATATGTCACTAAAGAGAAGATAAGGTCGAGGTCAATAACATCTATCAAGAAAATTTTAATTTCATGCTGGCTTAAAGTTACCTGCCACCTCACACTCATCATGACTGGCTCAGAATGTCATTGATCTTTTCACCAATCACTATTACCATTTTTACTGGCAATTCATTAGGCCTACCCTTCTCGGCAAGTGATTTTGTTTTCGAAATTGTTAAATTGCTGTACTATAAAGGAGGTTGCACCACAGATGAAAAGCACAGTGCCGCATCGCGCCACATTTAAAATTTTAACAATTTTCTATGAGTGTATGCACACCAGCAACGACTCAGGAGCTGTTTAAAATCCTGCCATGCCACAGAGCGACACTAATGGTTTTCTATTAAAAGGATCTACAATGCCCCTTTTACAAGATGTAATATAAGTCTTTGGTGACCCCATAATTTGTCTGAAGTCTCAGCTCAAAATACCCCACAGATAATTTATCATAGCTTGTCAAATTTGCCCCTATTTGGGTGTGAGCAAAAACACAGCGTTTTTGTGTGTCCCTTTAAATGCAAATGAGCTGCTGCGCCCGGCCCGCTTTCCAAAAGAGGGCAGAGCTTTAACAGCTCGTGCTTCGGTTGCTCAACGACAACGAAGCTGGAGAATCTCACACAGCCAAAATGACGATTGTCAGTAACGGTGTTCAGCCTCACATTGTTCAAACTGGAGTCGGACACTGATGGAGAGACTCAGGAAGAAGTTACAACTTTTAGAATGCAACTGGACGTTTCTGAACGGTTGGTGGATAAATTTATGTATTTGCTGTGGAGTTGATTCAACTCATCGACTAGCATGTGCCGTCATGTTAATCTTTTGTGCAAATCCAGTGTTGAACACCCTCATTTGTGAAGCAGTCCGGTGTAAATTTGTTGCGTGTTCTCGGGGGCAGGGTTTATGTCAATTTTAGGGTTAGTGATGTCACTAACCCAGGAAGAATCTCATTGTAGTCCCCACCAGCCGTTTGTTGTAGTCCTTAAACAGCGAATTCTTCAGAAGAAAATATTCTCTTTCATAATCTTTTTTTTCTTTTTCTCCTTTTCACTGCAAATCAGCACACAGACAATTTGGATTTAAAGCTTCTTGCGAGCTACCATTTTTAATAATTCCGGTCTCACGTGTGATCTTGCATTATTTCCTTATCACTTCTCGCGTTTTTGGTTGTAAAACGTAGTTTGCGGACCAGACAGAGTTGTTGGCGATTCTTCCAATTGTAAAGTCATGCAATGCGTAACCCCCTGTCGCCAATCCTTTTTGCAATGTGCACACAGCAGCAACTTAATGCTACCCCAGATAGACGTGCATGTGGTGACTTTGAAAATCGTGCAATGTGAACTCGGCATTAGTGGATGTAATTGGTCTAGTTTTCCAACTTCAAATGAAGGAAACCATATTTATGGGGGTCTTTACCAGTAACTACAGAAAAATATATTTAAAAAAAAAAGAAAAAAAAAGCAAGCATTGAAAGTATTTTTCATCTTATGAATTTAACCAAAACCCTAGAGCATAATTTCAAGCTTAAAACCACTTTCAAATTAATCAAATGAATTAAACTCTAATGACAAATGGACTTGGGTCCATCTCAAAAATTTTAGTAAGGCAGCATCCTTAATTATAACAAAGTTCACATTAAAAAGCAAAAAATATAGAATAGCCAGTCTTCTGGATACTAATGTATAAGACTATAAAAGGACGGATGACTTTGTGAGCGATTCGGAGAAGCTTGACATCACTAATAAAAGCACAGCTGGAATAATAAATGAGCTAAAGCCGCAGCAGGCTGCCTTTGGAGACACCCGTCCAAAGATGAGAGACAGAACAGTAGATGTGAGCGGTAGCAGCACAGCTCTTCAGAGGTCTTTCCAAGAGAGACACCATGAGAGATGGAGGGAGAGGGAAATTTAAGAGCTGCCTAAATGAGATGTTCAGTGGTCCGAGTCTTTACCTTTATTACTTTAATTACACAAAGAAAGAGCAAAATGTCCTCATTTCTGGGAATAAAAAAAGACTTTAGGCTCTTCCTGTAGAAGATGAAGGCATGACTAACTCTAAAACTCTATTGTGAAATTCCCTGAACATCAGTCTTCACTTTTTACTGGTTAATTACAACAGAACCACCAGCAATATAAAACATTAAGTTCATATTCACGGAGGACTGCATATTACATATTAATACTGCTGAAGTGGTGGAAGGCAAGACCGGAGAGCAGGAGACTCGGAGTCTAAGATGTCACTGAATTGAGCAATAGAGGGAATATTAGATCATTTTCTGTGACAATTTACGTCGACACTGAATTTCTCTTGGGGCACGAAAGTACAATGATTACATAACCTAAATGTTAAACTCCTTTTGCAATAAGTGTGTTATGTTTATGTAAGATTACAATCCTGACAGTTGTGATTTATAGTTGACCATGACCACATGGTTTGCTTGGAAGCAGAGCCAGTTATCATTTTGATTAGGTATGGATGTGTTTATGGGAAGAAAAAAAAAACAAACATTTAATTTATATAAATAATTAATTTAAATAAACAGCCTCTGGGAGTGGATTAATTTCTTAAAGTAAGCTGACAAAGGATAGTTTTGAAAACTCAAAAATCATATAAATAATATCCAAGTACAAGTAACTGGTTGCCACTGGGCCAATATTTCTCAGCCCATCAGAATGAAAGTCACTACAAAATCCTGCGTCAGCATCACTGTTCAGGAAGCACTTAGACATAGGGTGGCTTACCAAACAGATGACGCAAGTGAAGACTATCATCTGTTGAAAACGATATCCTACCATTTCATCTTGAACCCACTCTAAATTGCCAAAGCTTCTCTGTGAGCCTATGTAAATAGTCCTTTAATGTCAGATCACTAATGTGCATCTGCACAATGTCTATTATGAAAAAAATTACCATTAGCAGAGCTGCTACTGTAACACGATATGGCTGCCGCAAAGTATTTACATGGATATTAATTTAATCTGTTAGGTATGTGGGAAGAAACCTCAAAAGGAGGCTATAAATCCAGTATAAAATCATCAAAGTTCCTTCAATAACAAAGTGTCAGACATGAGCTCATTGCGACCACATCTTTATCATCAAAGTTCAAATGCCATTTCATTCTGGAGCAGGTGGCCCAAGTATGATGCCATGTGCAAACTGCAAGGAGACTCATTTTTGTATTATATCATTTGAACCTGTCGATGACAGCCAAATAAAATACAGCTGTAATGCGTCACCATGACTTCACGAGAAACGGATTTTGTGTTAAACTGTTAAAAAAAAAAAAATTATAAAAAAAATCAGTTTATTATCTGTGGCTACATTCTTGGTTCTGACGCAATACCTCTTCACTAGCAGTTTTTACCTGAGGGGAACTGCTGGCTAAACACATGATTGAGGCAAATGTGAGAATGTCAACTTTCTGCAGAGAAGAGCACACACTCTAATCAAACCCACCTGGGTCTGAAAAATTAAAGTTCAAACATAGGTAATGTAGCTGGGTTATAGCTAAAGAACTCCTCAGTTTAAAGATCTTCAGCAAACCCATGGCCACTAATGATGACAAAGTTAAAGGGGTCATGAATTGAGATTTCAAATGGTCTTTGAACTTTTGATATAAAGAGGTTATTGTACTATAAAAATATCACCATAAGTTATCCTTTGTCAATTATAAAGTAGTTAAGTACAAGTACTTAAATTTATTCACCACAACCAAGACTTGTCACATGTAAAAATCACATGTAATACGCATAAATGTTTCACATTGTTTGCAAAAAAAGGTATTTTTTCAATATCTGAAGTTTTCAAAACAATTCCACATGTATCATGGTGGGAACGTTGAAAATTATCTTAATATGCAAAACTATGACCCAATCATAACAGTGGGCATTTACTTCTAAGTCTTGCATGCAGCACACCCATCAAAACAGAGTTTTCAATAGAGAGCTCAAAAACAGGATAGAAAATAGATTATTACTATTTGTTGCAGGAGCAGTGATCCGCGCCTGTATACCACAAACAAAGTTTATTCATTATTTTTATTTCAAATCCAAACATTGTTACTGAAAATGTTTTGTCAGCATTGCGATTCTCTTTGTACACAGTACAGTTAATACAACATTTTCATAGAATTCACGTTTAAACACTAAATTTAAACATTGTATTTATTCAATGCATTATTTCTATATAGATTTATATATTGAAGTGTTAGTTCACCCAAAAATGAAATTTCGGTCAATTACTTCATGTCCTTCATGTCATTCCAAACCCACAAGACCTTCGTTCATCTTCGGAACACAAATTAAGATATTTTTGATGACATCCAAGAGGTTTTTTATCTTCCATAGAAAGCAACAAAGTTACCACATTCAAGGTCCAGAGAAGTAGTAAAAACATTGTTAAAATAGTCAATGTTACTACAGTGGTTTAACCTTACAGGGGACCTATTATGCCCCATTTTACAAGATGTAAAATAAGTCTCTGATGTCCCCAGAGTGTGTATGTGAAGTTTTAGCTCAAAATACCCCACAGATAATATTTTTTTTTGCATGTTAAAATTGACACTTTTTGGGGTTGAGCAAAAATGCACCGTTTCAGTGTGTGCCCTTTAAATGCAAATGAGCTGCTGCGCTCAGCCTAAGAGGGCAGAGCTTCAAGAGCTCGTTCTCCCCTGTCAGGATTCAGTCAGGAAGCACTATAATGACAGAAACTGTGAATATATGCTGCATGGAGATAGAACAGGTATAGTTTAGTTTAATTACGGTTATAACTTATATTGTCTTGTTTTTATCCACTATATTAGTACAAGCCAGTTTACCGATGAGTTTTATGACGTTTATTGTACTTCACACAAAAGATGAAGCGTCCGTTTTCACTCTAGAAAATCACTGTAAGAGCTTAATAAAACACAGTGCAAGTGTGCATTAAAATATTGTCCATAAACTCTCTCTCTCCCTTGCATTAACATACACAGCGAATTACACAAAAACACTCGTTACAACTAACAGTAAACAAATATATAAAGACCTTATGCCTTTTCGGATGGTGCTTAATAAACTGGTAAACTTTATATCCATAAATCAACTCCGATGAACTGTAATAAAGTGCTCTCACCTGCATTACTGCCGTATCCAGTATCGCTCTGGAGGCTGTAAGTTGGATCATGAACAGTTTACTGATCTATCCTTGAGTAACAACTTTTTAGCATAACCTCTGTTTTGTATTGTCCCTTTGTATTGACATTCGTTCACAAAGAAGTCCGGTGTTAAATGATTCACGCAGGCAAAGGAATTTTGGGAGAGTTGAGGGAGCATTTTCTTTGAAAACAAAATTAATCCTCCTCGTCTTCAGCGGCTCAGATTTTGGGAGTAAATGGAGAGAGCTATGTGGATTAATCCATCCAGCTACAGAACACCTAAAACGATTGGAAGACATTCTCGTCAGTGAAGCAATGGCGGACTGTGTACAACTTACTGTGAATTCGCTCAGGGTGGTTCTATGTTAAAACAGCAGTGTCTGTCAACATTCGTGGGCGGGCCTGTGGCTAATGTTATGTCACATTGCCAGGGATCTGGAAACGGCTTGTTCTGAGACACTGCTTATGATTTATGGGGATTAAAAAAAAGGAGTGGATGGATTTTTATCATTATAGGGGGGTTGTATACACACTGCCAACACACATTTATAGCCAAACCATGCAAAAGTAAAATTTTGCATAATAGGTCCCCTTTAATGTTATGAAGTGATAAGAATACTTTTTGTGCACAAAAAACAACAAAAAACTCCCCCCAAAAAAACCAATTGTATTCAATAATTTTTCCTATTCCCTGTCAGTCTCCTACACAGTTGACGCATTGAATGCGGCGCAGAGCTTCCGTGTTCTACATCAGCATGCCAACTCTGTATTGGCTGGCTCCTGCGTCAGCTTCACACTGAAGGAATGGATTCTGGAATCCACTGCCGCTTCAATATATATCTTTTAAGTTCTTAATCAACATATATCTTTCTGTTAAATTATTTGAATGACTTCAACGTATGTCAAAGCATTTATTTACCTTTTCAAACACTAGAAAATAATTTTGAATATTGTCTGTACCTCTGACAGAGAAAAGTACATGTTATCAGTATGTTTTGGGAAAGTTTCCTGCTCAGAGCAGAGCTCAGATCAACTTCAGCCTTGAAGAAGCTGTGAATCATGTATCTGTGTATGTGCGCTAAGTGTTCTGTGCAGGTCCCTTGTTACTGGTGGATAAACTGGCACTGGTCTCTGCTTGAGACCAGCAGACGTCATGTCCTGACCCCAAAAAGACATCCAGTACCTAAATCCAGGGTCCCCTCGTCAGCATCGTCACGAAGGGATATGCTTCTGACTATCTGTCCATGTGTGGAAGATTACCAAATTTGTCTATTTTCCTTAACAAATCAGAATCATTCAACCAGAAGTAATGACGTAGTTAGTTGACTCTGTTGGAGTATAATTGTTGTGGAAATGTGAATGTACGCAGAGCGGCCTACGAACTCCTTGTGAGACTTGAAGCTGGCTTCTGCTGATGAAACTGCAAACTATTCTTCATTCAACTTTGACTCCAGGTCTTTTATTCAACATATCTGGTTTCAAGGGTCCTAAACTGTTTATCCCCAACAACACGCATGCGTCGTGCCGCTCACGTGTACAGCGTCGGCCAATACTGAACCACTGTAGTCACGTTGACACGTTGATTTTAACCATGTCTTTACTATGTCTTTAGTTTTTCTATGTAAAAATTTAAAGACGAGGCTTGAAAAACACTTTTACTTCTAGGAACTACTTTCCCAGAATGAAATTACCTGTTGAATTTCTGTAACTGTAATGAAGCAAATAACACTACCATTAATTCAAATTCCCATGTGTTGTAGCCAGGATGCAATTCTTCAATTTAGACCACTTGACCTCCGATCTGAATACATCTGATCACAGCATCATTCATTCAAAGGGCTGAGGACTTCTGACTGATAAAACGGTCCAAAGATTACGTTTTTTTTTTTTAAGGAAGTCACCCTGATGTCCTCTTGCTTCTGAATGAATCGATCATGTCACAATCGCTTTAGCACATTTTTAAGACCTGAACTCCTCTTTGACCTAAATGCAGTTTACAAAACAGTCAAAGCATGCCTCTGTCAGTGGCTGGATAATCTACCATGAAATCCTCAGTTTTTAAATTCGTGACAATAGACCCATGAATAAAACTAAAGGTGGACAGCAGACAACCTGTGAGGTTACCGTCCAATACAATGTCCATGTCCCTGAGCTGGCAATGAAATCATGAATAACAACTTTTGAAGGTGCACCAGATTTGCTATGACTCAAGCGCCTCGAGGTGTTTGAAAATGGCAAGGGTCAACAGTGAACAACAGCTCTAATTCAGCAAGACAGAAATCCCAGACACACCATGATCTACGTGTACACAAGCCTAGTGTTGGCAATAGGGTGGTGTGATATGTCTTTAGTCCGAAATATACCCCTGAGTGACAGAACGGTATTGGAAAAGAGAAGGTCTTGGCTTGAGAGAGAATTTGTTGTCAGGTCTGGATGTCGCTAATCAGACTAGACATAGAAGAATTCCCATTAAGATAAAAAAAAAAAAGATGTCCTAACCCTTATGTAACATGTTTACTGGTGAGCAGGACAGCTCAGGTAAACGGGAGGGATGACATCCTTCTCTATTGGATAAAAGGTATACCCCTTTTCTTCCTTCTGTACTTTATCTTATTTGGAGAGAAGCCCTGTAAGTCCTAATGGAAAATTCAACAGTAAGAGCACAAACTGAACATAAATAATTATTTTCTTAACAGACGATGACTTAATCTTGTAATAAAGTTTTTAAAGACCTAATTCCACATGTATTTATTTAGAGATATACATGAAAAGTAAAGACTCTGGTAAAGTCATTAGGCTCTTGTGGAACTAGAAGATTTATAGTGAGACAGTCACATAAACGCTGCAGCTATAAATTAACCCCAGCGGCCGACCCGCTTTCTATCAGAACGGTTCTACTTTCCAAACAGATCTGAGAGCTCAAATTCAGCCTGAACTGGCCAGTCACTCCTAGAAACCATCCTGAAGCCAATAAGACGACTTGAGCCAGTGCACATCTGCACCACCATGATATCATTCTGATTACGGCAGGTGCTTCAGACATATAAACCTTTCAATGAATGAAGAGCCACATGAAGATCCCAAATGATCAACAAAACAAGAGACAGACCTTTGGTCCAAATAACATTTTAAACCACCCTATAAACAGAAAATGAAAGTGGCAGGTAACATTGTTGTGTTAGATCTGGTTCAGTCCGGTAACAAAACCAAAACTGTATATCATTTATAATATAATACTATATAATAATTATTTTTTAACACCATGCCAGCAGCAATGCTAATCTCCATATCAAAATGTACGTAGCACATAAGCAAACATCCCCAAAAAAACGACAACCTGTTTATTCCGTTCTTTGCTAGTAAGCGTGTTGTAAATCTATAAGGGACCAGACAGATGCTCTGCACTTTGTAATTTTTTTTTTTTTGACATTTATGATCTTCTGGACGGCTTCAGCATTACAAGTATTTGAAATTGCTTGTCGGGTGACATATTACAGATGACACACCCAACAAGCAAAGATCCGAGGAGCGAAAGTCATTTCTCTGGGATTCATCACCAAACAAATTAATGTCAGATCACTGCTGAGACTGTACATGTATAAAATGAAATTTTAGCATATGACTTGCAACAAAGGCGTCTTTGGTAGCTCTTCAATGTCATAAGGTGCATTTGTATTTGAATCTACTGTAAATGCAAAAGAAATGACATGATTTTGTAAAATTAAACTTTTTTGGGTTGAATTTGCAGCAAAAAAATATCTATATTGTGATATATAC
>RJVU01059333.1:8405367-8426319 GCA_003731715.1 Anabarilius grahami | reverse complement strand
ACATGTAACATAAGTCGCCCAAAAAAAAAAAAAAAGAAAACCCAGAGGGGAAATTAAACCTCACACTGTTTTCTCAAATAAACTCACTGCACAGACAGGGCAGAGAAAACAAATTAGATCTGAATTGAGTGCATAATTCAACAGTGAATGAGCAAACATCTCATTAACGTCTAATCCTAAAACTCTTAAATCTGAAAGGGCAATAGAGAAAAATCACCCACAGATCTGGGTAAGGTTTTTAATATTAATTCAACTCATCATGACTGTAAGGCATCTTCTCATTGAAACCACACTAACTACAATTATAGTGTTATACAAATATACAGCCCACTAGAGCTGAAAGTTTTGCATGAATGTTCCACATACAATAACTGTTTTTCGCGTGTTTTACAAAGCACCAACTTGCTCTCTGAACACTGCGGGGTAAAAAAGATGCTCTCTCTCATTCTGACTGAACTGGCGAGGAAGAGTCCTCAGCAAGAGTTGTGGAACGAGGAGGGGGGGTATTTCAACTCAAACCTGTAGAAGGGTGTTTCTTCAACTATTGGCACTTTTAATCCTGTAAACCAGTGGTCGGCAACAGGCAGCCTACGGGCCAAAACTGGCCCGCCAGCAATAATATCTGGCCCGTGCCCGCAGCGAGATTATTTTGATTGTGGCTGGTTCTGAAATAGATCTGTCTGGAGCACAGTTCATGGTTGCATAGCAATGACAGATGCCACGGGAGCGCAAGCACTTTGGAAAGGAGGAGAAAGTGTCGTTTTTAGACGCGACATGAACGGCCACTAATATATTCTTTGCAAACAGCGACAACTTAGTTGCAGATAAGACAAACCAGCTTTGCATTCACAAAACTAGGTAGGATGAACGCATAGTTGTCTTTCCATTCTTCTTTGTAAGCCCTATTTTCGCTGTCAACTTTCCTCTTTAGACTCTTTGATCGTGCCATTTTCTCTCACCAGCTAGCTTAAATGTTAACATCACTCTGCACACGACGTAATAGTGTACCAGCATGCAAACAATATAAAATAAATGCAGTTTAGTACGTGAGGATGCCAAGGAATAAATCTGAGTGTAAAATTAGGCTACGTCAAATAATTATTAAAATAAGTTAGGCTCCATTGTGTAACAAGCAAATTAAAATGATACACATTTATTATTCACAATATGGAAAGAGGAAATAAAACAGTTCGTTACGAGCATGACTCATACATGCCATTAATGAGCTTATTCAAGTCCTCTTATTTTTTTTGTTATTTTTATCCATTCCGCATCTCCCACATGTGTGTTTTAACAAGGCGGTCTGTGTTGCAAGTTGGTGAATGAAGATACTTGCCAGGTTACGTGTCACTACTCTGCTTTATTAATTTATCCATTGTAAAACCCGGACATTGCCACACAAATGTGGCTTTTTGTTAATGACTGTCATACTACAATATGTAACAGCTCACTACCAGTTACAAAACATACTGTAACAGTCTGTCACAGGCAATTCTAGTTGCATTTTTTTTTCTTCATCAATTATCCTTTGACTATGATCTGGCCCGCCAACTAGTGTCAAATTTTATTTTTGGCCCAATGCCAAACTTACTTGCCGACCCCTGCTGTAAACTTTCAGGAAATAAACATTCTTAAAACGACATTTCAACAGCCATTACTCTAGTTTTCAGTGTCACATGATCCTTTAGAAATCATTATAATATGCTGATTTGGAGCTCAAGAAACATTTCAATATTTTCAATGTTCAATTATTATCAATGTTGAAAATTGTTGTGCTGCTTAATATTTTTGTTGAATCCATGATACATTTTTTGAGGCTTCGTTGATAAATAGAAAGTTAACAGAATGGCATTTATTTGAAACTGAAATCTTTTGTAATATTATAAATGTCTTTACTATTACTTGATCAATTTAATGCAACCTTGCTGAAAAAAGTTTTATATTCTTTAAAAAACAAAATAAAAAAAAACTAAACTTTTGAATGGTAGTGTACATCACAAGTGTTCAGTCATTTTTTTTCCCCCCTCTTCATTTATTCTGAACAAATTTCCCATCAGAGTGTCATTTCCACCACAGATTTCTTGGTTTCCTTCACATCACATGTAATATTTCATCTCAAGCTTTTCAATGACACTGCAGTCTCCTTGGAAAACAAGCACACCAACTTTAGAAAAAGATTTATGGAAATTCTGTGTGGTTGGAATGACAGTCATTTACATGTACAAAATAATTTATATAAATCATGTTCACACAAATATTGAAATGACTTTATATTATCATAGTAAAAAAAAATAAAATTTTTTTTAAAAAGTATAATTAATATTTTTGTGACAGATTTTTATAGGTTAATACTGCAATTTTGGGTCTGGGACAAGACTAAAACAAAATCCATTTGAATAGCAGCCAAAACTGAATGAAGGCATGGTAAAAAAAAAAAAAGTTAATGTGGTCTTCCTATGACAAAAGGAAAAGATGAATCTTGCTTTTAATAAAAATCAACCCCTGAGACATGAAAGTGCCCAAAGTTTAAGAAAAACCCACACAAAATGACATCATGAACAACAGGCAACACGACCATCCCATGTCCAGGCTCAAATTAGCAACTGTTGACTGAAATATTATCAAGATGTGCAGACCTGGCATTGCCCAGTGGAGACGCCCATCTCTGTGAACAAAAGATTTATGAGTTAATCTGCAGGTGTTCACCTTAGATCTGACAGGACACACTTCCCTAGAAGAGGCAATGCATTCACACTCGGCTGCACTGGATTTAGGCACACAGTGCAGCCAACAGTACACTGCCCTTGGCCAGAGATCATCGGTGAGATCAACACAAGTATCGGCCTCATGGGTAACACAGCGAGGAAACGACCCAGTCCAACCAAACAAACACAAGCTCACATTACATACATAATGGCATCACTACATTGACCTGGTGTAGGAGGGATTGAGATCCCTGATGGGGGTTCAATGATCATTGGAAACTAAACCGCTGACACAAGCTCAAACACCACACCCTGGAGGTGACCGCATGTGGTCTGGTGGCCAAAACAGCGGGAAAGTGCTGACAGATAGAGGAAGGACAAACTGCCCAGGTGGTTTTGCCAACTGCTGGGCTCCGTTTTGACAGCAACTAGTAGGGATGCTACCACCCATGACATCACAAACCAAAGAGATCAAACCAGAACAGCCTCAAAACCTCTATGATTCATCTCACATGAGGACCTCTTTGAAACTGAAGTGGGTTTGGCACTTACGAGGGGGGATTTTGATCCGAATGATGTTACTCTTCCCATGGCCAAGACCAGCGGTTTACAGGATCAAGAAGAGAAATAAGACAGAAGTCTGAAGCAAACTCCTTTTAAAAAAGATGAAAATGGCTAAAAATGGAACTGAACAAATAATAATTTAAAAAAAAGCTTTGTTAACCTCAACAACCTCATCATTTAAAGAGCTAGTTTCCCTGGACATACCATCAACTAAAAAGGGTTTTTCAAACCTGATTTGCCAATTAACAGTGTAATCCAGTCCCGGGCTTAATATGCATCTGGGAACGCTGCCAAAGTGGCATCGGATTGATATCCGGGAAACATATAAACAGTGTCAGTATGGGATAGTGTACGATCCACAAATGCCTATTGATGCACAACAGATCTTAGTAATGTGCAATGACAAATAAGTCCTAAATGATTTATCATGCCACGTGTCAATGATAGGAATGTTTCATTCAATAAAATCATTATCAGCTGTACGTGCAACAGTATTTGAGGTCAATCAATGACTCTTGATCATTAAAACCAGAGGAACTCACCACCATAAGTCATCCATTGGGCGACGGGACATTTCTGCAATGAGTTACGACAATGAGCTCTCATATACACGCACACATAACCGCGAACACAAAAAGAACATGTCCTCGTGCTTTGAGGGTGTGTACATCAATGTATTTTTTCTGACAGCACACAGTTTTATCATCCTCCCACCTTTCACGAAATGATTAAATGAGAGGAAAGAGTGTTTGCAGCGTTAAACGGCTGGGGTATGAATGTATTCCCTGCTGTTCCTATAGAAGTGCTAACTCAGCCACGAACACGTCCCCTTCCCTGGCTTCCCTGAAAAGGCTTCATTTTGAGGATGAAGAAAATAAATAATCCTGACACATAAATGATAGTCCCCACCCCTCGTTACGCTCCATCTCACTGGTTATTCTTGGATAGCTCCAGTACTATAAGGCAGGTTAAATAGGAAATTCTGTATAGCTCATGCATTTAAAAATGAAGCTCAGTAAAACGACATTCAGGGAGTTTAATAGCACAGAGTACACAAAAGAGCTAGGCACATACTGATTAACATGGTTATTACGTTTTAGAAAAGCGTACTACTTTGTAACCTTTGAAATTAACAATAACAAAGACTGCTTCTTGTATTCTATCAAAATCATCCAATTAGAAAACTACAGAGAAAAAAAATTGGAAAATAAAATCAAACCATCTGACACTGGCTGAAATTTTGGAGAAAATATGAAAAAAATTCTCTTAGAGTTTCCTTTTGTATTTTAGAATTTGTATAAAAATTATCTTAAATTCAATAGCGCTATTAGGGTCCAATTCAAACTCCTAATTACTGCTTATTAATAGTTAGTAAGGTAGTTAAGTTTAGGTATTGGGTAGGATTAAGGGATGTAGTATATGCTCATGCAAAATAAAGCATTAAGTGCTTTATAAATACTAATAAACAGCCAGTATCCTAGTAATATGCATGCTAACAAGCAACTAGTTAATAGTGAGAATTAGAACTAAAGTGTTTATGCACTGAGAACTAAAATGAAGTTGTATTTGTATGAACTAATATTAACAACTACTAATAAATACTGTAACAAATGTATTGCTCATTGTTAATGTTAGTTAATTCATTAACTAATATTAACAAATGAGACCTTATTGTAAAGTGTTACCACATTTATTAACATGTATAAAAAGCTTAAATTTTTACTTCTATTATAGTGATTTTTTTTAGCAATGCTATCCTTGCTGATGAGGCAAGTACTGCATACAGTGTTTAAATGATTAAATTTTCCCAATCATACTGAAAAACCACCCAAATAGTCATCATTTCATCTCATTCTAGTGTTTATGAGCACAAATTCATCAACTACAGTGATTTTTATTGAATTATGTCCAAAGGCAGAGGATGTCCTCATCCCAAACTGACTCATAGACCTATTCTACTCCATTAATTTGGTTTCCAAGCTGCTTAAAATATGGACTAGAGTTCATGCAGAAAGCAGAGCTCCATCAGGCACAGGAAACTGCTGTTTGAACTCTTTGCTGGAAGTGTAGATTATTTTTCCAGAGGGACCTGACTCTAACAGCTTTTGCTGAATATGATGCAAACCTCTGGGTCAGACTCTGGAGACACATTTTCCCCTTGCGTTTCCTTTTTGCTGCTCATTTCCAATCCATCACACTGCTTTGCCCTGTCGGTCAGAGCCTCGTACCTTAAGCAAACCTGAGATTGGCATATCTGATGACTTACGCTGACGTCTTCGGGGTGGGTGTTGACACATTCAAGTTGGCTTAGAATTGTTTGCGAAAGCTGTCAGACAGTCAAACCTTCCACAGATGGAGACCCATATTTCACAGTACCACACCTAATTGGGTTCATGAACACTCTGATCTTAAAAGGTGTTGATTAGGAGGGTTTAACGTCAAGGAGAGACCACCAACATCTCAGCGCCACGGCCATGAGAACAGGTGCGTGTATTTGTCAAAGCATAGGAACATGTCCTCTCAAGGTTAAAGTTGTCTGGGAAAGTCACTTAATACTTTGGGGGAAATTTCAATTGGCCAGAACACAAAAACACTCGAAAAGAACTGACCTCATTCCAAGACGTGGGAGAGTTTAAGAGAGAAGTGCACACAGCCGAACGCATAAGATCGGAGGACTCACTTCATTGCTCGTACAAATAAAGATATCAAGCTTTGAACAGCGAGGCGAGGCGGAGCAGCCGGGGTCCTCCGAGAGCCAGAGACAGGCAACATCTAATGAATGCAAATAGATTGGGAGTCTGTGAAGACGGGTAGGGCAGTAACCCAAGTATAAATTAGAAAAGAAGAAAACAACGTAGGAGGAGGACAAGCTGAAACATCTCCCCTGAAAATGAGCTAAAGAACTGTTAAACAGCTTTAGAGAGTTACACAAGCACAGATTCAGATAGTTTGTATGTAAATACAGCAGGAGAAGACAAAGACAGAAAAAGTAGAATACAATGGTTGGTTGCACTTTATTTTACAGTACATGCACTTTCAATGTACTGAATAGTGTAAGGTAACTACATGGGCTAAGTTAGGTTTAGGGGTAGGTTCAGGGTTAGTACCTAGTAGTTTCATTACTGCAATAGGTACACAGTATGTTCATGTGAAATAGGACTGTAAAATCAAGTGCTACCCAATGGTTTATAGATCATATACAGTGGTAATGAAATGACAATTTAAACACGTACAACAAAAATACATGGGTCTTTTTTGAATATACATACATATTGTAAAATGTTATAGTTTTAAATATAATTTATAAGGTTCATTAGTTAACAACATTAGTTAACATGACCTAATAATGAAATGCACTTCTACAGCATTCATTAATCTTTGTTAATTTCAACATTTACTATAATACATTTAAAAAAATAAAAAAAAAGTTGTATTTGTTTACATTAGTTAATAGACTGAACTAACATGAACAAACAATGAACTGCTGTATTTTTATTAACTAATGTTAAAGATGAACAAATACATTAACAAATGCATTGCTCATGGTTAGTTCATATTAGTTAATACATTAACATTGTAAAGTGTTACCAAAAAACAACAATAATAATAATAGTAAAATATAGTAAAAATAAATCATCCAACTTTGACTGAAAATTTGGAAAATTGTGAAATAATTCTCTTAGTTTACTTTTTATATTTGATTTGAAAAATTTTACATATAATTATAATATTATATAAATGTTGAAATGCATATATAAAAAGCATATAAAATACAAATATATTTATATAAGAACATTTATATAAATGCTTATATTAACTACATTTATACAGTGTTTATATAAGTATTGGCAGAGTATGCAGGAACATAAAAAAGAAGCATAAGTTTCACTACATTCAAAAAGTCTGAATATTAGACATTTTCCTGGCAAGTTAAAGAAAATGAGAAAACATGGGACAGGACAAGGAACAGGCATTAGTCAATTCATTTTCTCATTTATGTTAATATTTTTACTTAAAATGTAAATTGTTCACATTTTCTGCACTGACTGAACTCACCCCTTGGCATGGCATAACTTAAGTTTTTTTCCCCCCCTGACAAGTCATATTTCTATGGCTCTATAGTTGACTGCAGACATGCTTAAATAACTAAGAATATTAGTTTTACCTCCTCTCACTACTCCAAGCCATGCTAGTGGTCAACTAGCTTACCCTACTCACTCCATACTAAAAGTAGCATGTTATTAGCATCTGAGACCAACCACAATAAAACAAGACACATTTGTGATTCTAAAGTGGTTGATTTTGCTGTCAGACATTTGTATATGGATATAAATCGCACAACTGTCCTCAGCAATAAGAGACTATAAATAATTGAGTCTGTTGGTGGGTACAGGTTGCTGATTTAAAAACTCTTTGTATGCTAATTTGCTGGTGGTTAAAAATGATGTTCACAGCAGATGTTGACAGTGTCGCGTTGAGCTCATGGCTGCTTTTACAGACGTGTCTCCGCCACAGGGCTTCGTTTCATTTAACGGTACATATCGATTAGCAGAACATGCAGTATGCGATGCTGTAGTTGAGGGTGTTTGCTAATAAGAATCGCCACATTGTTGTTTCCTTAATGGTGGGAAGCTCGCTACAAATTAAAAAGTAGTGACTCTCGGGGTACCTTCCCAAATTGTTTGTGTTTGGCTGTGGCTGAAACATTGAACTAATTAAATTACCAGGAAGTGGCTAAAAGATTATTGGGAAGACAATATGGCCTGCTGGCAGAGAAGTGTCTTCATTAGCTCAGTGGGTTTTGCGCTCCTCATATATGACGCTTAGGTTTCCAATGGCTTTTCACTCTCCTGCATTGTGAGTTTTGAGTGAATGAGCAGAAAGGAAATGGGCAGTTTTCAATCTGTCCATCATTCTCACCAAGGCTGTCAAAAACTGAAACTGCTACACTTGAACATATAAAGACATGTCAAAATAATAAATCTTCCTCTTTCTGACATTACAAAGTCTGGAAGTCAAATCCTCAACAGCACACAGATGTCAGAAAAAGGCTGAGCTCAGACATTAACACACCCCTGTAGATTCAGATTAGCAAAAAATATATACATAACGCTTTTATTTTGCCTAGAAAAAGTTGCATATCCGATATTTGAATATATTCTACAAAATAATGGTTTAAATGAACACAAACTGTATTTAATACTCTTGGTTCTTAACATTGTGTGTCGTCTCCTCATGAACAAATGCACAGCTTTATGTATGATTCCCTAAATGTTCAGATTGTTCAAACTTTACAAAAGTGGAGAAAAACACAAATGCGCAGTGCATGCTGGGAAAAATCGAAGAATTTACAGGACCTATGAACTGCAAAGACTCATACACCACTATTGCAAGTTAACTGTTTCCACCCAAGTTGCAAATTTAATTTATGCAAAATAAATATGAATAAAGCTGTGAATAAAGCAGTGTTTAAGAGAACAAAACCATCACTTTCAAGGAAGTTTATGCACATTTTCTAACTGAACAAAAATAATTATCCACTTTTTAATGCACATTTTGGAAATGTCAGTGTTATGTTCAGTTTTCCTGTGTTTTGTGCATGTTTCCTTTGTTCTAGTTTTCCCGCCTGTGTTAATTACGGTGTTTGTTGCCTTGGTTACTGATTCAGTTACACCTGTGATTAATTTCATTGATTGGTTTGGTTGTGTATTTATACTGCCTTCACATTCTATAGGAAATTTGATAATTCCCACTTCTGAAGTCGTGATTACGAGCTTATCGCATTCAAGTTGACATGAGAGTGTTCAATGTGCAATTTTTTTTTTTACATAGGAAACTCATATTTATGATAATTCTGAGTGCACGTGAAGGCAGCATAAAGCCCTGTTTCTTTCAGTTCTTGTCGCGTTATACCCTGGTTGTTCTGTTCTTGTGCCTTGAGTGTTTGGTTTTCGAGTTCTTTGTTTAAGGGGCCGTTTACACAACATCATTTTAACTAAAAACTTCATGCATTTTGGCCGTTCATTTACACGACAACAGCAATTTGGGGGCCAGAAAACACAAACTTTTGAAAACAGGTTTTAAAGTGCAAGTTTTTGAAAACGATACCGTTAGTGTTTCTTTACAAAGTGATATCGCCAACTACTGGCCTGACATGCATAAGTGTTTTGTCGTTTTCGCAGATCCGTGTGAATGGGGAACATTTTGACAACTTTTCCGTATTTATAGTTTTCAGTATTTACATAGTTGCCGTGTAAACGTACCCGAATTAAAACTTTATTCTACTGCGCTTAGTCTGGTTGAAATAAAAGGTGTGGAAAGGATCTGTGACAGGAAAATGTATTTGTTTTTTTAAAGCAATATAAAAAATGCCACATAAAACACAATTACAAGATTAAGCTTAGAAATTTTATTTTTTTTATAAAAAAGAATGTAAATGTAACTTTTTAAATACCAATGTAAATGTATTTATTTTTGTGAATTTATGTAAAATTCCGATGTAAATTTATACATGTAAATATCTGTTAAATAGTTTCATCAGTGCAATTTTAAATTAGAAAAAATATATTTTGCAAGATGTATGTAAACTTGTGAGCAGAACTGTACGTGAAAGATTTCTTTTTGCTGTTCTGAGCAGAATAACAGAAGCAACTATTAGACCATTTTATTTGGTAGCATAAACAGACACACTGTAGATGCTAAACTGTGACCAAATGAGAGAGAGACAAACTCTGTCAGAATGACAATACAACCATGTGTACTGATATGAGTCTGAGACGGGTTAACTTCATCTATGAGAATAAGACAGAAAACAGTGCATCTTACCGTTGTGAAGGCCAGGAGCTCCTCATCATTTAGCTTGTGAACAGGATTATTCTTCTGAAAGTCTATGCTGCAAAGCAACAAACCACAATCAATCAAAAAATCTGCATATAAAATAAGCCTAAGTTTATTTTAGCTCACAGGTCAAGGACACAAAAAAGAGAGTTTCCTCAATGATGCCAATGCAAAACAGAGAGCTTGCATGTCTCGTCCTTTATTCTTCAGCTTTCAATCTTTTGAGAACGTGGATTTCACATTGATAATTATGACCAGTGAGTGCCTTTTCTATTTGTCAGGTACTTACTGTATAATCATATCCTGCTATAGCCTCAACAAAAATGTTACCATATGTTAACATTGCAGCTGATTTTAGTGTGGGTATATCTCATGAATTCCCAATCAAAAAAAATTAATAAAACTAAGAAATAAGGCTTCCATTATGATTTTTGCATTGGCACTGACAATTAAGTGTTTCCTCCCTAATTCTCTGTAATGCATAAAAATCTCATCTTTACTTTTCTCTCAGTAATTTGTTCATCTCACAGTTCTACTCCACTAATATTACTGGTATAATAAAAGCATTTATTTAGCATGGAGTGAAATAAAATAATCTTAAATTGAGTAATAAATTGGTAAAGTAATAGATTAGTAAACCTACAGTAAATTACTGTACATCATGGTACTGTAGTATGTGCTGTACTGAATTTAATTAAAATATTTTTTTTTCTCTTGAATATACATACTCATTGCTTTTATTGCTATATTACAGAAAGGAAATAAAATGTAAAAAGGTCTTAAATATTTCACAAAGAAAATGAAGTCTCCCCCCAAGGATGACCCATGCATTTTGTGGAGTTCACCCTATAGTGCAGTAGAAGAATTAAAACAAAGTTGTCACAAAAAGAACAAATATGAGGTTGCACATCTCAACCCTCACTCAGCAGTTCAATTATTTAATCTTTATAATAACCATAGCTCAATATTCTTGGTAACTTCAGCTACTTTCCTCAAGCTGCAACTGTCTGACTCGCTCATTTGCATCACAGTTCTTTACGTTAGCAGAGGATAATAAATGTACGTCAGGCTGTTCGCATTCCGTTAAACCGTACGTGCGGTTTTGCTCGACTTCACCACTGACGGCCCATAATTCACCTTCAACCATCACACAGCCCAATTAAGGTCCCTGGCCTGCATAATTACGCCCCGCTAATTATTTCACGCCTGCAATTTGTCTCCTAGCAGCCAGTCGGGCAAGATGACGACCTTTCTACAATGGACCGGGCGCACAGGCTGGTACAACGCTAATTAGAGAGCAGTGTAGGAGAACCCAACACCACCTCCCGGGGCCAAGATGGGGGTGGATGACCATCTACTTTTTATTTCAGAAAGGAGAGGACCACTCTCAATGCGCACTTGGGCGCACAAAAAAAAAAAAAAAAGAAGTACAGTATTGCAAAACAGAGGCCTGACGCAGCACTTCAAAGTTACCAAGATAAAACAACCCCTTAATAATAATGATTTACATATCCCGAACATGATTAAATGCCAAGCTGCAGCTTTAAAAGTCAGGAACTAAAATACTACAGCAACTTAAACTTATCTCAAGGATTAGGAGGCAGAGAAGACTATTTTTTCCTAGTATTTTTGTGTCTATGATTTTAAGCACATTTCAGCCAGAGGACCTGTTGAAGTAATACTCATAAACATTTTGGCTTGGACTTTGACAACCTGACTTTCAGAAGTATGTTCAATATCACATACACAAGGTAAACTCTTAAAACGGTCTATAATAAAGTATCAAAAACAGACAAATGCATACTTCTAGAAAAAGTGGCATGTGTGATTCATTTAACTTGACAGTGGCAGTTTATGCATTTCCTCTGCAAGACTTAAAACTTCCATAAAAGTGAAACTTTTACCTTCACAGTGACAATTTTGCTACTCACAAATTCAATAAAACGGAAGTAAAGGTGACTCAAAAAATAAAAAACTAAATAAAAATAGTAAAAGTCGAATTTTTGATATTGTTTTGGGGGTCTACTAGAATAGGTTCATGCTTCAATGTTCAAAATTTTTTTTTGTACATATTTTACATTGTTGCAGCACCTCTTTTCCCAGGCTGTCAGTAACACTGTTTAGGTTCAGGTTATTGGTCAACTGTTTCGAACATGTTTCCGCTTTGAATAGCAAGTTTCAAAACACTTAACGCAACTCAACCAGGCCTCACCCCTTTTTTGCGTATCAGTTGAGCGGGAATTATTTAAAATGAGGAAAATTGTGATGTGTATGCTTCTGGAAGAAAACTCAGACTAATCGAGGCGTTTAGGGAGTTCAGAAACAAAGCTTCCTGATAGAGAATAACTCCCTTTTGAGCAGACTTCATGCTTTGTAACTTTGCATCCCTTTTTCAAGCTCAAACAGCAACATTACACACTAAAGAAAGTAGAAAATGTAAAAATGCATAATATAATACATGCTTAATTAATGCAAATGAACGCTTCAAAACTAACTAAATATTTATTAAAATAAATAAATAAAGATGTATAATAAATAAATGTATTACACATTTAAAAAATATATATTTATCATTGTGTTGGGGACAGTCTACAGTCTCTTAAAGTCCCCCTGAAATTAAAATTGTTGTTTTTTAACTTTTAGTATGAATATGTTAGCCTAAAGGTTATGAATAAGCTGGTGTGTTTCAAAACAATGACAAAATTCACATTTAGGAGATATAAGCATTCAAAACTTACAGTCTCCCAATTCCGCTAAAATGGATCACGGATTTTCATGACATCACCGCGGACTTCAGCTTCTCATCAAATCTTCTGTCCAATCAAATGCTCTCTAGAATCTGAAGTCCCGCCCCCTTAGGGATGGGTACCGAAACCCGGTATTAAATTAGCCCCGGGGCTAAATTATGAAAGGCCGGTGTATCGATAAGCTCTGACGTTAACGGTTCTGCTATCGGTACTGGAGAAATTATGAAGATAATACACGTACATTTATTATTGCTATATAGACATATATATATATATAGACATATTATCTTGCAAATTCTATCTCGCCAGAGTCGCCAGCTGTGACTGTATGCAAAAATATTAGGAAATTTGTCTATGATGCATTTTTGCTTTCGCAATCCTGAAGAGAAATAGCGCTCACGCAGAGGAGCTACAGCGCGCGCAGCCGCTCACATGAAAGCCTGTTTTATGGTGACGATTGAGGAGAGAACTAAAAAACTAAACGTCTGCTTACACTTTAGGCCTGTGATATTAAGTTCATTTTATTTTTGATATCGATTTTGGCTTCCAAGGATCAGAAAGAAGATATCTGAGGTAAAACTATTAAAAACTAGCCGCGTTTCGTCTAACACACATTCATTCTATTCACAGCTGTGCGCATTCCTTCCTCCCTAAACCCAAACTTAACGTCAGAATCAGCTCAATCGGTGATGGTTGTAAAATGCAGTCTTTACTGTTGCTAAATTGCAGTAAATGTTTGATAATTATTATCAACGTTTTAAAATGTTGAAAGCACAATAATCCGCGCAATAGACGCTGTTCCTCAGGCTGAATTGCGGCGCGCGCTCCAAAACAGATCGCAAATAGACAAACAAATTACACTTTGGGCTTCAGGTGCACGTCCAAACGATCAAATACACACTAAAATATGTTAAAATGACCGGATTGGAGCGTGTTTAGCTACTTAAACGCAGTTTATATCGTAAGTGTACATGAACAGCTGGGAGAAAATCCGATGTGTGTCTATTGTCTTAAAGTGACAGCAGTCACCTTCTGACAATTATGCCATCAAACAACAAAATGCAAAGAGAAAATCACTCACACTCACACGCTCCTCTTCTGAATATAGTTAGCTTTAATAAGCATTAATCTATTAATTTATACTGTGAAAATCATGCAGTGTTATTTTACATTTGGTTACTTAGATTTCTTTTATAGGCTAGGCCTATATTACTTACCTGAACACACGAACAAATGAAAGCACTTTATTTCATTTCTATCTTTGTTTTATTGTATTTGTCGGTTTGTTTTACTTTGTTTCCTTGTTCATGTTCTTACTGTATATCATATAAAACACCAAAAAATGCCGGACACTATATAATATAAAGCTGTTCATGTTAATTCAGCTCTTTATACATATAAACAAAAAGTACTGATAAGAATACCGTTAAAGTACCGGATCGATAAGCAGTATCGGTAAGAGTAGTAATACCGTTAAAACCTTAACGATACCCATCCCTACGCCCCCTCCTACACTATAAACAGACGCTGAAGTTATGGCTGAAAACGGTCATTTGTTCACACATTTACTAGTTTCTATATAGTGAATAGTGCACTATATAGAGGATAGGGAACGATTCAGATAGTGTAAATATGCTTTCCATTGATGTGAATGAAGTTTGTTTTCACGTTAGTGTCATGTTAACCGCCGTCTGCGCGAGTCAGCGCAGACCACAAAACGTTCAGACACATTTGAATTCTACAAACAATACTGTAACCATTTCTCCTCCATATTTCTTTGAAATAGAGATTGAGGAAAATTGTGTTTTACGAGCTCAACGGCTCTGGTCGAGCTGTGATCTAGGCAAAACGCTATTTTGAAAAAAGGGGAGGAGCTTCTAGATATATCCCGCCCTGTCTTCCCGTTCATTGGAAATTGCGTTAACACAGTGAATAAAGCTGCACATTCCAAGGCACTTCAGTGGGCCTTTAAAAGGAGGAATGTCTGAGTATTGCATGCTGATGATGCACAAGAGTGAAATACACCATGAACAAGATTGATACAAATTGTTGTGTGGTGAATTGGACCGCAAAGTACAGCCATAAATGCATCCGCAAGCAATTGTAATTTTTTTTTTTAAAGGCCACTTTTGTGTATAGTCATTAGTGCATTTTATTTTTTGTATAAAATGTTTTGAAGTCAAAAAGACACTCAAGACACAATTATTGTGTTTCATGACTGATCATTGTTGTCACTTCAGAGAACTGGGGTACTGGTGCCCATTCAAACAGGACAGATTCAAATCGACTGAGACACTCACCATGTGGCCAGTACAAGGGCCTGTTCCTCAGCGCTGAAGTCTGGGAGTTCATGTTCAGACGGCTCTGCCAGATTAATCTGGTTCAGGACTGTATCATCACTCAGCTGATGATCCTATAAACATATACACAGGCATAAGAATCAGAGCAGATGCTAGAGGTACTGTATGACAAACACAGATCACACTTTAGATGAGCGAAAAAGGAGAGGCAACATGACATTTAGTATTGTATTATGAACAGCATTTATAAAGCCCATTCTCCTGTCGAATTTTACATTGTAAAAGTCTCATTAAACAAGCATTTAGCTCTTTATAATCGCTTTAGAAGAGTTATTTCCTGAAATATTACCTCAAATGAGCAAATTATGCTAGTTCACGCATCAAGAAATCCATCATAGTCAGCATTTATACTTATTAGCTGGGGCGGGGCACATGCAAATTAACATGTTCCTCTGCTTTAACCCATTTAAAATCTAATTTGTTGATGCTAAAATTCGATTCCCATGAAATTAAGTCTGACAGCTCACGTACGTATACTTTACCTGAAAAGCCTTCACACAGACAAAGACCCACTAGAGTGCTATCAGCTCAAAATTTGTAAGAAAAACTGATCTTATCACATTTAATCCAAAAACTCAAGCTATCCTGGAAAAAATGATTTACTGGACTTTTTAGGGCCACAACACATAAAATGAGGCCAGCTAAGGGGACAGAGAGATAAGGTCCGGGAATTTTCCGTAAAATCTTTGTCTGTCCCCAATTTGTCATATTTGCAGCCAAAGCAGATAATACCAGACAGCAATGCCACTTCACAGATTAGCCAAACACTAGATAAAACTGCTGTCCAAAAATGTGTAATAAAAGTAAAGCACTGCCTCAGGGTGAGAGGAGAGAGACAGTAAGAGAAGACGGGAAAGAATGGGACAGATGGAAATCTGCATAAAATATTTTTTTTCACGACCTTCACTGCAGCTCAATGTCATGTCTGCTGTCAGAAGTAAAATAAACGTCGCCCCCTGATGGATGGGAAAAGTAATGCACCATTTTTGCCCCCACAGGGACTGTGACAGGTATTTATGTACCCAGGGGCCAAAATGAGCATAAGACAAATGCCAAAGGAGAGTGGAAATTGACTTTTGCAAGTTAATAGAAGTTACTCACCAATTTTTTTTAGAATTTTAGTACAAACTGTTACATAATTTTAAGTTGAATTTTAATAATATTCTGACCCTCACTCATGTACAATGACGCAAGTGATTCAGATGGCATAAATTGTCTAATAAAGAAAACTCATATTACATATACACATGATGCATATGACACTCTGGTGACAATGACCTGAGCTGATTATCATGTTAGGCAAAAACAGCGAAACAATTCCATTGTAACTGGAATAAAAAATTAAAATATTTATGGCCTGTAAATTATGTCAATTAACCACCATTGTCATGACATTAAGTTCATTTTAGACAACTATGTACCTTTGGTAAGAGTTCTTTAGGTGTTGGTGTGAGGGAGAGACTATCAGAATTGGAAAAAGGTGAGTTGTCCTTCCGTTTGACATCTAAGATGAGTTGAGCAAGGAAGTTCTCCTGAAAACGAGTTCTCTTCCCTAAGGCACCTGAGAGAGACAAACAATTATTTAATCTTTCATGCATTCCATCAATTCTTTCCTCATTCTCAGTGCTGGATAATCCATATTTTCCCTCCATTCATTCATTCCATCTTCCAATTACTTCTGTCACGTGTTGCCATTTATCCATCCTTCAATCACCTGCACAGAACAATCATTTTTCTTCAAGTTATATTGCCTACCTGTCATGTTAACATCAAGTCCTGACAGATCACGGGCCATCTGCAGGTGTTCTTTGGCCCTGCGATACTCGTAGTAGGTCAGGCAGGTATAACTGCACTCCAGGTGGAACTGAATGGCCAAGCTAATGTGTGTGTTGTCGGTGAACAGCTCCTCACATTTACACACTATAGAAAAACAGGAAGGACCCGTTCATGAAAGACACCGTATACACTTTTACACATTCATCTACACATGCAACATTTACTTTACCTCATATCTCCAAAGGTTAAATGATTGTATAATGTATTGAACATTCATAAGCGTAAAATAATTCTGATTATCACAGACAAAGTTACAGTGAATTAACCTATTAATTGCCTCTATTAGATCACTGTCCCTAGGACACAGCTGGACACCCATAGGAATCCCAAAAAGTGCTTCAGGGGAGGAAGAAAAAAGGAAGGAAGGATGAAGGAAGGAAGAAAAGAGAAAGAATGAATGAAGGAAGAAGAAAAGAGGAAAAAGAAATGAAGGAAGGAAGGGACAAATGAGGTGGAAAAGAAGAAAGAACAATGAAGGAAGAAAACAGGAAGGAGAAATTAAGGGAAAAAGAGGAAGTAAAAAGGAAGGAAGAAATTACAAAGAAAGAAGGATGGAAGAAAGAAGCATGAAGGAAGGAAAGAAGCATGAAGGAAGGAAGGAAGGAAGGAAGGAAGGAAGTGGAAAAGAAGAAAGAACAATGAAGGAAGAAAACGGAGGAGAAATGAAGGGAAAAAGAGGAAGCAGAAATGAAGGGAAAAAAGGAAGCAGAAAATGAAGGGAAAAAGAGGAAGCAGAAATGAAGGGAAAAAGAGGAAGTAAAAAGGAAGGAGGAAATTACAAAGAAAGAAGGATAGAAGAAAGAAAGAAAGAAGCATGAAGAAAAGAAGGAAGGAAGGAAGTGGAAAAGAAGAAAGAACAAATGAAGGAAGAAAACGGAGGAGTAATGAAGGGGATAAGAGGAAGCAGAAATGAAGGGAAAAAGAGGAAGCAAAAAGGAAGGAGGAAATTACAAAGAAAGAAGGATGGAAGAAAGAAAGAAGCATGAAGGAAGGAAGGAAGGAAGGGGAAGTAGAAAGGAAGGAGGAAATTACAAAGAAAGAAGGATGGAAGAAATAAAGAATTACCAACGAATGAAGAAAAGGGGGAAAGGAGGAACAAAGAAAAAAGATGAAGAATGAAAGGAAGCAGAAAAGAAGGGGAAATTAAGAAGAGAGAAAAATTAAAAGGAAGAAAAGAGTACAGAAGAACAGAAAAGAAAAAGGATGAGGAAGGAAACCTAACTAAATGAATAAAGTGTAATTGAGGCCACAGTCCACAGCTGTATATCCACCTTCAGCAGTACTGCATTCTATGAAAATGTGAATGCTAAACCCTCCATAAAGCTCAGCTTGAGCACTTCCTGTGACCTTCAGCATGATCTGCGTGAAGATCGGAGTGTTTTAAAGTCCACTCATTGCAGACTAGAGCTCATTTAGCATGAGAAAGCAGCACCTTTCCTCACATATACCAACAGAGCTCCAAATCATTCACGGGCAAGTCACGCACATGTATCTGTGTGAGCAGAACAAAGAGAACCGCTCGTTTCTTACCCTTCACAACGAGATGTGACACAAACTGTGTTAACTCATGTAAACAAAAAAGAAAGCAGTGGGAAAGGCAGTCATAAAAATATCACAGTGAGCCTCAAGTATACAGACTAAAATAGCTGAAATCCTAATTTTGAATTAATCATACATGCAGCCTACTTTTCTGTCACATCTTCAAATGGCATCAAATGTTATGAAAGCCTGTCATTAAAAGAACAAGCGTCTCTGCCTGTGGGCTAAGAGGGAGAAAAAAAAACCTCAAAAGCCGTAGAATTTTTTTCTAGAAAGCGAAAGCAATGATTAACTGGGTACGGATATGATGAGATATATTTTATTTCTAGCTGGAGTTTCACTCCGAATACTAGATTTGTTTAATAATGTTAAATAAATTGATTACATAATTTTACTTATTAATGATAAATGCATAATAAATTAATTAAAACAAATAATATTAAATTATTTTTTAATTTTACTTGTTTGTTTAATAAGTACAATGACAGTAATTTCACAAAATATGTAACTGTACTTAACATTAAATAAACAAGTACAAAAATTATTAATAATTTAACTAGTATTAAAATAATGTGTTGAAGCTCTTGTTGCCAGTGAAGCTCTGAATACATGAGACTTGTTTTAATATTTAAAATCAACATTTAACCAATACGCAGACTCTATAACAAAGATGCCCATGGCTAAATTAAATCAAATCAATACATGCAACTCAATTTTAGTTGACTGACAGCTCCAATGAATACGTCTGAACCTTTGATACTGAATATTAAAAAACACCCTTAAATCAGTTCCCTACAGACACCCGCATGAAAGCGGTCACCTACAAACCTGCGTTTAAATCGTTAGTGGACCAGTGAAATGCTAGTGCAGGCTTGACATTTACTAACCACAATGATGAAAGACCTGGTCCAATATCCACTCACCCATGTAACTCACTGAATGTAAACGCTGATTAAAAATTATTCACCTTTATTATTTACCAACTCATAAAATGCTTCATTGACTTCAATGTCAGTGAAATAAAATACTGCTCAGACAAATTTGCTCAAAACATACACCCTATTGAAATCTCATCTTGTGGTTAAGCCTGAGCACGGCTCGAAGGTGAAATATGACCTTATTGTTCTGAGAAATCTTTTCTGTTTCTGATCATTTTAACTTTTTGTACTCAATGTCCTGTGGGTGCATGAGTAGATAATGACTGCTAGGATAAACACAGCATCACAGACTGAACTCTGAAGAACATATTTTTTTCTTATTTGCACTGGTTAAACCATGTGGAGATGCAGTCTTTTTTTCCACAAGACAATAAATTTGAACAATTTGAAGTTTGCAGCGTAGGAGAATGACAGGGAGGAGACGGAATTGTTGAATAAAGTCGTTTTTGTTTTGATTTGTGCACAAAAAGTATTCTCGTCGCTTCATAACATTAAGGTTGAACCACTGTAGTCACATGGACCTCTTGGATTTCATCAAAAATATCTTAATGTGTGTTCCGAAGATGAACTAAGGTCTTATGGGTTTGGAACGACATGAGGGTGAGTAATAAATGACAAATGTCATTTTGGGGTGAACTAACCCTTTAAAACAGTCTTCAGATATCAGTGAAGATTCCATAGCAGAGGTTACATCAGTTCACTTACATTCCCATCTCAGATTGAATCTAGAAAACACTTTCTAGCCGGAACATAAATACCATGTTTCAGTTCAAGCTTGTTTGGCCTTTCAGCCGCAACAGATCTTTTAGAAAGGGAGTATCAATTCATGCCATTAGGAGCTTCATAATGACATCTGGTCAGCAAGGATGGATTATGTTCATGCAATGCCCTCAATGAGTGACGTATGGATGAAAGTAGATAGCAAATATGACAAACTTGCAATTGCAAGATATAAAGTTGCATAAATGTTATACATTGCAAAAGAGACAACAACATACCATGACTATCTGCAGTTAGGTGGTAACGCTGAGGAGGGGTCATGAACGCATATCACCTTGTTTATTTCACGTGGTAACAACCACTCACATGCATTCAAGCACAAACATTTCAATTTTATGTCCCAGGTCTTTTATATCTAGGTTTTCTATGCTGGAGGCCCCTGATAACAAGAGGTCCTGGTGCTCTAGTCCCATTGGCCCGGTCCATAAGCTGCCCTTGCTGGTCAAACTTAAAAAGCAATTGCAAACCAGAAATTTCAGATATTCCCTTTCACGCAGCTCAGCCAGCTAGATTAAGGACAAAGCAAACCCGTATAGCTGTTTGAGCAATGAATTTAACAGTCCAGAGGGTTTGAGAGGCAGGTGTGTTGATTGTTTAGATGTAGCCATTCCTGCAGCAAATTGATGCCCAGAGGCTGAAAGAACGC
>RJVU01059333.1:8359214-8405086 GCA_003731715.1 Anabarilius grahami | reverse complement strand
GCCAAAACCACTGGTAAATGGTTTACTGACCATGGTATTACTGTGCTCAATTGGCCTGCCAACTCTCCTGACCTGAACCCCATAGAGAATCTGTGGGATATTGTGAAGAGAAAGTTGAGAGACGCAAGAACCAAAACTCTGGATGAGCTTAAGGCCGCTATCGAAGCATCCTGGGCCTCCATAACACCTCAGCAGTGCCACAGGCTGATTGCCTCCATGCCACGCCGCATTGAAGCAGTCATTTCTGCAAAAGGATTCCCGACCAAGTATTGAGTGCATAACTGAACATAATTATTTGAAGGTTGACTTTTTTTGTATTAAAAACACTTTTCTTTTATTGGTCGGATGAAATATGCTAATTTTTTGAGATAGGAATTTTGGGTTTTCATGAGCTGTATGCCAAAATCATCAGTATTAAAACAATAAAAGACCTGAAATATTTCAGTTGGTGTGCAATGAATCTAAAATATATGAAAGTTAAATTTTTATCATTACATTATGGAAAATAATGAACTTTATCACAATATGCTAATTTTTTGAGAAGGACCTGTATATATATATATATATATAAAAAATAGGAAAGCATCATGTGTGGACAAAGACTCTGAACCCTCATCAAGAGCAAGGCACATTACAGATTATATCTGAGGAGTTGGAGAGGAATTCATCTAGTTTGTGAGACTGCTGTTATTTGTGAAAGTAATATTAGATATTGTTTGTTCCTGCCGTTCGAAATGATCTGCTTCACAGCGTTATTAATCCATGAACAACTAGCAGTAAGTCAATGCTAATTTTACAACTCTTTGGCGAGTTGCTTTTTAAAAACACAAAACTACATTTGCCCAGGAATTTTAGCTGATGGGTTTCACAAAGAAATCGTTCCCAGGTTCTTTTTCCCCCTCCAATCCCCCTTCGAGGCTAGAAAGAAAAACAAATTTTCATGAATGCTAATCAATAGTTTTGTCGTATTTTGCTACATGAGTGTTGAATAATGGATCAAATCATTACAAAAAGCTATTACCAATTTTTTCAGCTTTGCTAAATAAAAAGGGAAAAAGTTCTATTTAAAGAATAAAAAAATAAAACTGCATGTGAACTTTACTGTTTTGTTTATAATGAAAAGGCAAATAAACTTTTAATTGAAGTTGCAAAAAACCATAACATTTATCAGACAAAATGGCTTTAATAAAAAACAATACTTCTGTGGAGGGGTAATACTGATTGAATAATTCACCTAAAAATTTAAATCATGTTATCTACTCGCCCTCATGCCATTCTGTGGAACACAAAAGGAGCTGGTTTGTGATGATTGTGATGGTCAAAACTAGTCAAAAACAAAAAGATACAATAAAATTGTCCATTCAACTTGTCTCCTAAAAAGTCATGTGACAACTGTGTGAGGAACAGTTTGAAATAGTCACATTAAAACCTTGTGTTCAGGCAACAAAATGTAGCGAATCAATATATGCAGGAACATCAGGGTATGCAAAAAGCTCACAACTCGAAGTCAAATAAGGAGATCAGCCTGCATAGAAACCTCACAGGTTCTAAAGTGTATTGTTTATATGCCAGGTTCAATTTGGCAGAGATGAGATTTCAATTTCCCACTAAAACATGGGTTCTCATACTTCAAAATAAAGAATGAACCAAGTCATGGAAATGGACTAGTTTTAAAAGTGTTAGTCCTACACCATTACTAAACTTGGGATGCCCTGATATTCAACCGCATGCTATAATGCTCTGAAATGCCTCTGAAGCCAAGCAGTCAACGAGTCAGCTGAAGCGAATCCCTGGCGATCCCCTAAATTCCCAATAATTCGCTGTGAAGGACATTGAATGCTTTTGGCAGTCAAAACTGAAACTGACAACACACCTCAGCGAGGTGTTATTTCAGCTTTGAGAGCTTCACAAATATATAACATCATTCTGCAAATAAAGCCTAGTGTACCACTAGAGACTGGCATGATGTTGAGGTCTTTTGAAGCAGATCCACTCACCAACACAAGACAGAATTATCGCCTGTATCCTCTTGTAAATATTGCATCTTAACATCTACGCCGATTATCTATATTGGGGCATAGCTGATGCGTGTCTGATTAAAAGGCAGCACAGGAAACTCATTCCGAAGGCACAGGAACCCAATTAAGATGCTGCTTTGCTGCAGAGCTCATCATTTAGTCCACGATTCCCTGGTGAATCCACATTAACATCCAAAACTCTTCAGAGGAACGGGTCTATATCCTGCCACTAAAGCAAAGCAATCTTTGACTCCCTTTATTCCCCTCAGAAGCCAAGGACGTCTACAATGAATGCTTCAGTTCACACAAAGTATTAAATGGAAATCACTGCCTCATGTTTGATGCGGAGACCTTTTAAATTTCATCAAAATGTTTGATACATTTGTAATTCATAGTATTTTCATTCTCAAAATGCATAAATATAAACTGAGCAGCCTATCAGTCAAAGATTTGTCACAGAATCTTTTATCCTCAGCTGAAGAGAGACAATTTCATTATCTGAGCAACTGAATGACTGCCAGTCAACTCTCAGAGAGAATTGTCCAGAAGTCTGAGACCACCAATTAAAAGGCTTCTATTTCTATTAAAAACATCATTTTTTCCTGTTACAAAAATAATATTTCAAATTATCAGCAATTCAATTGGGGAAAAAAATTAACACTTTTTTTTTTTGTGATTTTCTTCTCTCTTCATGTCTTAACATTTGATTCGTCCCCATTCCCAGATTTTCTGAATTTTGTACTTATACCATGCCATGATTAGGGTTGGGTAAAAAAATATATATATTTCTTGATTTTAATCGATTCTCATTTTTACGAACCAATATAAATTCTTAAATCCCAATCGATTAGTCTAGTCTGCTTTCAGTTGATGAATGAAAAGAACATGTAGCGCGCCTCCCATCCAATAAATTGCAATAATCTTTGTGCTTTGTTACTTTTGATATGAAGCAAAGTCTCAGATTTCAAATGACGTCCATCTTATTATGAGATTCAAAAAAAAATATACCGTTTTGGCGCTGTTTAATGTGATGACAGATCGCTTTAGCGCCTCAGTTAAAGAGAGGCGGCAGCACGGAGCGCATGTGAACATCCTCTCCTCAGCTTTAAAGCAGAACTAAGTAACTTTTTTTACCTTCATAAATAGTTTTCTAAGTCCTTACGATGGTTAATTGAGTTGTAGTGGTGTGTTTGAGGCGTGCACTAACCCCCTCTCTGGCACGTCTACGCCACAAAACAGCACTTGCAAGTTGAGCTGCACCGACCCGACACAATCTCGCCTCATGTTCACGTTCACGCGAGAGTGACCATATGCTTTACGGTAATTGAAAAACAATGTATATATTTTGACTTTATAAGACAATTTCGAAAATTACCCACCTCCATCGAGTGTACTGTATTTGCAAATTACCCACCTCCTCTTTCTTGTACTCTATTTGCAAAACTACTGCGCTGGTGAGCGTTGTAGTCGTTGTAGTCCAGAGCTGCGCTTGGAGTATTTACGACAGTGTGATTCACTGAAGGAACCTGNAAAAAAAAAAAAAAAAAAATCTTGATTTTAATCGATTCTCATTTTTACGAACCAATATAAATTCTTAAATCCCAATCGATTAGTCTAGTCTGCTTTCAGTTGATGATGAATGAAAAGAACATGTAGCGTGCCTCCCATCCAATAAATTGCAATAATCTTTGTGCTTTGTTACTTTTGATATGAAGCAAAGTGTCAGATTTCAAATGACGTCCATCTTATTATGAGATTCAAAAAATAAATACCGTTTTGGCGCTGTTTAATGTGATGACAGATCGCTTTAGCGCCTCAGTTAAAGAGAGGCGGCAGCACGGAGCGCATGTGAACATCCTCTCCTCAGCTTTAAAGCAGAACTAAGTAACTTTTTTTAACTTCATAAATAGTTTTCTAAGTCCTTACGATGGTTAATTGACTTGTAGTGGTGTGTTTGAGGCGTGCACTAACCCCCTCTCTGGCACGTCTATGCCACAAAACAGCACTTGCAAGTTGAGCTGCACTGACCCGACACAATCTCGCCTCATGTTCACGTTCACGCGAGAGTGACTATATGCTTTACGGTAATTCAAAAACAATGTATATATTTTGACTTTATAAGACAATTTCGAAAATTACCCACCTCCATCGAGTGTACTGTATTTGCAAATTACCCACCTCCTCTTTCTTGTACTGTATTTGCAAAACTACTGCGCTGGTGAGCGTTGTAGTCGTTGTAGTCCAGAGCTGCGCTTGGAGTATTTACGACAGTGTGATTCACTGAAGGAACCTGTAGGGGGAGCTTCGCAAATCTTACGGAGTTCCGCTTTAATACCAGTTACAGCGCGAAATAAACATGAATAAACATCCAAAGGTATGTTAAAATATACAGTACAACTTACTGAAATAGATTTCTTGAGTAATAGCTCAGTGTTTCAACCTCGGAAAGTCAATAAAATAGCTTGTAAACATCACGTCACATTTACCTCAGAAAAACATATTCAGTGACCATAAACTCATTAGTCAGCTAGAAAAGTGTACTCTAGAAAGCAACATTGTGATAAATATAGCTATGCACCTTTACATACTCATAATTTTTAATGTTCTTCAATATTTAATGCATTTTTGAATAAATCAGTTATGACAGCCAAAATTTAAATGTGTATATTAAAAAAAACCAAAAACGAATTGGAGTAGAAATATGATTATGTAATTCTAAACTTTATTTATAATAAAAACATTGAGTGTAATTTAAGTGTTTGTATATAAATAGGTTAATTTAACCTTCAGTATTATTATAATAGTGCCAACTGACTCCCATGTGTAGTTTACAGCATTAGTTGACAGATTTTTTCCTCTAGAAAATTTGCCATGTACTGTAACTGAAATACTACAATCCAAAATAATCGATATCGAATCGAAATCGTAATCAAATCGAATCGCAAGCATGTGAATAGTTATCAAATCGAATCGTGAAAATTGTGTCAAAACAGCTCTAGCCATGATACTGAATAATTTATTTCCATGTATATTTTATAGACCATGGCCATTATATAGTACATTAAAGAGCATCACATTACACATAATTTACATATATTCATGTAATTTATTCCTGTGATGACAAAGCAGAATTTTCAGCATCATTACTCCAGTCTTCAGTGTCACATGACCCTTCAGAAATCATTCGAACATGCTGATTTGGTGCTCAAGAAACATTTATTTTCTTTTTCTTTTTATCAATGTTGAAAACAGTTGTGCTGCTTAATATTTGAGGAAACTGTGATTTGTTTTTGTGTTTTAGTTTTTTTTCAGGATTCTTTGATGAACAAAGAACAGCATTTACTTTTGATCAATTTAATGCATCCTTGCTGACTAAGCCTATTTATAAAAAAAAAATATATATATATATCTGATCCCAGACTTTTTGAATGGTGGTGTAAAAGGGCTGCCGAGTTAACGTGTTAATTAGATAAATTAATTACGGTGAAAAATAACGCTTTAAAATTATTAATGCATTTAATGCACTTGCCCCTCCGACACTTCATACAGTTGATTGATGACAAATATGATGCAGGGCAACAACCCAACTGCACGATGGAGCCTACAGAATGTCGTTAGAATGACCCTAAAATTCAAGATAAGGGTCAAAAATGCCCCTGTTTGAGTTGTCTCATATTTAAATTTACATCATAAGATAGCTATATCACAACAGCAACAAGTGCAAAATCATAGAAGACAAAGTATAAAGTATAAACAAATATAAAGACTCACAACGGCATTTCCTTTTCTGAATCCACATTTTGAAAGAACCGGCTTGTTGGAAAGCACACAGAGCCATCTGCTCTCTAAATCGCTCTCGCGGTAGGCTACTTTGATGTCATACACCGATCGGTCTGTGCAGCGCTGCTTCAAATTGAACAAGCCTAATTCATAAAGAGAACCATTTACTTCACTCCTGAATGAATCAGCCGTTGAACAAATGGAATGAATTGAATTAATTGAATGAATCGAACAAATGAACGAATGAACGAATCATTAAGACATTTACCACCACCTACTGGCAGTTTTAGTTTCTTATTTAGAGTATGATTTCATTAAAAAATAATTTCATATATTTCCATAGTAAAAAAAAAAAATTTAGATATACATTAAAGATATAGTTCACCCAAAAATGAAAATTCAGTCATCATTTACTCAACCTCATGTCTTCAACTTATCTTTTGGGAGTTATTTCTCAGCCAAATTTTTTAGATTAATTAAATCGCCATAACATGTAATTAGATAAAAAAATTTAATCTATTGGCACATTCATATAGAGAGATTTTCTGACTGTGACTGTGAGAGAGGGTTGAATGAGGTTCATCTCACACAAGGGTGTCATGTTATGTTATGTTAGAGGTGACAATCCTGAGGAGTGTGAAATCCTGTACCTAAAAATCCAAATCCTTCTGAAACGATCAACAACTGAACAGAAGCAATGAATGAGCCCAAAGGGAAATGCACATTTAATAGGATTTTCAATGGCACACTGAAATATCCCAAAATTGGCACAATAAATTGTTTCATTTATGGGTTTTGTATTAGGTTTAGGTTATAGGGTCAAGCAATACATCTCTACTGTGATAATTTTTAAGTGGTTTTCATGGGGACCGTTGAGAGGGTCCCGTAATGCATGTTCACTTTTCACATCACATGTGAGAACGTTTAGTCTGCAGAAAGCAAAACCCAACCCAACACTGCCCACAAAAACACTCCGATCACAAACTTTGTGAAACCTCAAAGTTACTCCACCTTTGGCGTGTCACTGTGTCTCTATTTCACACACAAACGAAGTGCTGACATCATCAGCTCATACTGACGCCGTCACAGTCACCACAGAGATATAAACACGCACACACTACTCCAAAACACACACAGCCTGAATCTCCACGCCACCCCCTAGTTGACATCAGCTTCTCTAAAGATGACCCACTTAATAAGAGCTGACAGCTGTGTCATCTCTCCACTAAAGAGCGTCTCACATGACGTCAGGATCTGAGCTGTTAAGAAATCTGAAGCAGCACTGGGATCTGAAATCCTTTTAAATACTTTGGATTCCAGTTTCCCCAAGGATTTGTTTCCAATAAAAAAGCCCACACCCCAAACTGAAGTAGGTTTAGACATTATATTCTAAGATATATCAGTCCCAAAAGAAAGAAACATCTTTAATAAAAAAAAATTAAAAAAAATCTAACACTGCTGCCACAAGGGTAAACAAAATCACATTATGAAATAAATATTTTTCTCCAAAACACGTTGGCCACAATTATTGCCATCCCTAGAATTTTTTATAAAGTAAAATATCTCTAAAGTATATTCCCATTCATATTTAAATTTTTTTAGCACACCAGGGTGATCATGAACATGAAATTGCCCAGCCATGACTTCCTGTTCCACAGGAGTATAAACATGAGGAAACACAAAGGCCAAATTCCCTTAATCATTCATCACAATGAAAAAACCCAAAGAATATAGTTCTGATGTGCAGCAAAAGATTGTTGAGCTTCACAAAATAGAACGTGGCTGTAAGAAAATAGCTAAAGCATTGAAAATCCCCATTTCCACTATCAGGGCAATAATTAAGAAGTTCCAATCAACTAAAATGTTACAAATCTGCCTGGAAGAGGACATGTGTCTAAATCGTCCTAATGCGCGGAGAGGAGGAGAGTTTGAGTGGCCAAAGACTCTCCAAGGATCACAGCTAGAGAATTGCAGAAATTAGCTGAGTCTTGAGTCTTAGAACGCCTAAAAAAAAAATGATCAAACAGCACCTACATCCCCACAAGTTGTTCAGGAGGGTTTCAAGAAAAATCCTCTGCTCTCATCCAGAAACAATCTCCAGCATACTCAGTTGTCAGACACGACTGGAACTTCAAACGGGACCGGCTTCTATGGTCAGATGAAACTTTAAAAAAAAAAAAAAGAGCTTTTTGGCAGCAAACCCACCAGATGGGTTTGGTGCACACATGGATAAAAAGTACCCCATGCTCACGGTTAAATATGCTGCTGGATCTTTAATGTTGTGGGCCTATTTTTCTGCTGGAGGTCCTGGAGATCTTGTTCAGATACATGGTATCATGGATTCTATGAAATACCAACAGATAAAAAAATCAAAACCTGACCGCTTCTGCTAGAAATCCAGTAATGGACCGTGGTTTGATCTTCCATCAGGACAATGATCCAAAACCAACACAAAAATGTGTCACTGGGCACAAAATGAAGCTTCTGCCATGGTCGTCCCAGTTCCCTGACCTGAACCCTATAGAAAATAAGTGGAGTGAACTGAAGAGAAGCACCACCAACATGGAGCTGGGAATCTGAATGATCTGGAGAGATTCTGTATGAAGGAATGGTCTCTGATCTCTTGTCAGGTGTTCTCCAAACTCATCAGGCATTATAGGTGAAGACTCAGAGCTGTTATCTTGGCAAAAAGGAAGTTGCAAAAAGTATTGAATAAAAGGGTGCCAATAATTGTGGCCAACATGTTTTGGAGGAAAAACATTTATTTCATAATGTGATTCCCCCCCCCCACACTTTCAATTCTTTTCCTTCAATGAAAGGTTAGATTTTTGCTAATTTTATGAATTAAAGATCAAAAGGGTAAACAATCCAGATTTATTTTTACAGTCATCTTTGATCATATTTACAAAGGGTGCCAATAATTCTGATCACAACTGTATACAGACTGTTTTTGTCAATTTCAGCCCAAGATGTTTTAAATATTTATTTTTATTATTGCTCTGTAGTTCTTCCCAACAATTTTTGGATATTTAAATCAGTACCTTATGCCTTCTTTTTGAGTTTTCAATTTTTGGTCTTAAATGTTACATTATCTCTAAAAATCAACTTCTCTTTGTAAGAAATGGGAATTTTTACTTGCTGAATTCTACTTTACTTCAGTAGATCCAAATGTAGTTACAACAGGTAAAAGGACTACACAACGGTGTGTGCGTGTTTTCTTGCCTTTCTCCATGCAGCTGAGCATCAGGTTGAAGAGCAATGGGGATCTCTCCTCTAGTATCTGCTGATGTAGAGTGACATATCGCAGGGTCCACCAGGGCAGCAGCTATTTACACACACGCAAACAGAGAGAGACAAGACGACAAGTTACATTTATACTAGCTTTCAAAAGTTTATTTAGATTATGTTTTTTAAAAAAGAGGTCTTGTATGCTCACCAAGGCTGCATTTATTTGATCAAAAATATACAGTAAAACAGTAATATTGTGAAGTATTACACTTTAAAAACTATTTTCTATTGTAATACATTTTTAAAAGATTTTTTTTTTTATTAATTTTTTTTTTTACCCGTGATGGCAAAATTGTATTTTTAGCAGCCATCACTCCAGTCTTCAGTGTCACATGATCCTCCAGAAATCATTCTACTGTAATATGCTAATTTGGTGTTCAAGAAACATCTCTTATTATCAAAGCTGAAAACAGTTGTGCTGCTTAAAGTCCCCCTTTTATGCCATTTTAAAGGTTCCTAAGCTTGTTTTGGAGGTCTCCATCAACAGGTTTACATGCATCCAAGGTCGAAAAAATGCTTTAATTTTCTCATAATATACATTGCACATCAACTCATTTCTCAAAGTGTCTGAAAATGGTTTGTTCGAAGATTCAGTCTCTCTAAACTTATTCATTCTGGAAGGAGGAGGAGCCTTTTAGTCCATCAGTTTTAGACAAGCAACATTTATTTGTTATGATATGGGAGTAAATGTGGTCCACTTTAACTCATAGTTACAGTCAAGGACGAATGGATTCACATTGTAAAGTATGTTATCTGCAATCTCTCTTTAAAAAAAAAAAAAAAAACACACAGGAGAACCTGGCTTCATACTGAGTGTGCAAACAAACACAGAGAGTTATAATGTTCAGAATGAAACGTTTAGTTACATATTTGCACACAACACAAACATTAAATCTGTTTGTTGGTGTATCTGCCCTATAAATGACCAGCATTAGAGTTTGTGTGTTTTCAAACTAATGAAACAACGCTCTGGAATATAAGGCAATGCGGGGGACATCTGACATACTCTCAACTAATCGCAGCAGAAACATTTTTATCCCTGTGCATGTAGTTGCAAGAGACAGGGAAATAATAAATATATAAATGCATTAGTTACACCCGTCTTACCACATAAATATTCACAGAAAGAAGAAAAAAGACAGTACAGCATGTGTAATGGCTTCATCACAGACAGTTATAATACTGTAATAGACTGTAGACCCTGCTGGGAAAATAAGCTTTGATTAATATTTACAATTTAATAAATTACAAGAACTGCAAGATTTTAAGGCTGCACTTCACTGCTTTGACAAAGAGAGAACAGTGAGATTCATAATTTTATCCTGTGTGTGAATGAATGAGAGCCACATAATCACACACAAATTTTATGTTTTTGTGCACACATGAATAATAATTCTATTCTGACCGACAACCTAAAACGCAGACCCTTCGGTCAAGAACTACAGCATCAATACTGATGATGACATTCAGCTTTTCTGAGAAATCACTTACTGATTCTGCAATAATAAACAAAATCGATCACTGGCATTGTCGACGGATTGCTCCTGTGGAAGTGGGCCACATAACTTTACACTAAGCACAATTAATGTTTCTTAGTCGGCGTTCTGATGTAAACAATGTAGGAGACTAACAGAGGAGAGAAAAAAATGTGTTGAATAAAGTTATTTTAGTTTTGTTTTTGTGCACAAAAAGTATTCTTGTTGCTTCATAACATTAGGTTTGAACCACTGTAGTCACATGGACTTATTTAACGATGTCTATAATACCTTTCTAGACCTCAAAAGGTGCAATGATGTTGCTGCCTATGTGTGCTTCAGAAATCCTCAGATTTCATCAAAAAAAAAAATATAATAATTTAATTTGGGATTACATAAGGGTGAGTAGTTAATGACAGAAAGTACAGTAGTACATTTGACATTAGGTATATACTGAAGTTCGCAGATGACACTGTCATTGTGAGCCTCCTAACAAATGAGGAGACATCTCATGGACCTGTGGTAGAGGATTTTATTTCTTGGTGTGGTCTAAATTTAAATATAGCTAAGACCAAAGACATGATTATAGACTTTGGAAAGTCTGCCATTTCTGTCTCTCCTACTGTAATTCAGGGTAGGGATCTTGATCTTGAGCTTGTGGATGAGTATAGATATCTAGGTACAGTGATTGACAAATTAAACTTTGATGCTAAAACTGATGCCATCTGTAAAAAGGTTCAACGTTCGTTTTTCTTAAGGAAAAATTAATTATTTTAAAGTATGTTAAGTGTTAATGAGTGTTTTATTGAATCTGTAATTTCTTACTGTGTCATTGTATGGTTTGATTGTATTAGCTTGTCTGGTAGAAACAGAATGACTGAGTTGATTAAGACTCCATCCAAGGTTATCGGAGCTCAACAGATATTGCTTCGAGATATTTTTAAAGAACATGTTGTTAAAAAAGCCAATGTGATAATTAACGGTCCATCTCATCCATTATATAAAGAGTTTGTTGTACTTCCATCAGGCCGTAGATATAGAGCAATTAGGGGGAGATCGAGGAGATTTAAGAACTCATTCATACCAACTGCTATTTCTGTTAAATCACCTGTAATCATGGGTAATATGCTGCTACCTGAATTGATGGTCAGTGGAATCCCCCCCCCCCATCTATCCCTTCTTATGAATGTTTATGTGTGTGTAAATGTGATGTGTGGCAACGGAAGAATAAACTGAACTGATTTTGAGGAGGGGCTACCCATTTGCTCAAATAATGGTAAATGGAAGTCGTTTGGGTGGAATCTTTTCAATTCCACCTGAAGAAATTACACACTGCACCTTTATTGTATGTGTTTGCATGAGCCAGACAGTTGATGAACTATGATACAAACAAATACTCAGTCCTATACTGATCCATATTTATGTGTAACATGATCCTCCAACTGCAGGCTAAGTAACAAACATATGCAGACAAAGATCCATCCTAATGATCCACTGCTGTGTAATTTATGGGTGAGGCTTTGACACACACACACAAAAAGGAAACTACGGTCATAATTTAACTCTTATTTTGAACAGTTTCATTCTTCATTGTCTCTCTTAGTAATGCACAAATGAGCATGGAGTAATGACCACAAACAAATGAGTGTACAATTAAAAAGAGATGACTCCTTATTACAGACACACATATTGCTGTATTGAGTAACTGTTCAAGTGAACTCAAACCACAGCACACCCCTTGTCACTAACATTAGATTCCTGCAAAAATAAAATTGTCAAGTTACACTGTCTTGCTGTTGCACTGTATTAGTGTCATCTTGTGTTCCCAACCATGGTGAATTCTACTGCAGTGGTGTAAAAGTTATTGTGTATCTCACCTGAAGGGTCTCCAGTTTGGCGCCGCAGTTGACGAATATGACTCTGGTCAGCAGCAGCAGGAGGGGATTGGACACTAGACTGTAGACAGACTCTCCATCCAGCTGAAGACTGGACAACACAGCCGTGTTCAGGGCCGCATGCTGTGTGTGTGTGTGTGTGTGTGTGTGTGTGTGCGCGTGTGTGTGCGCGTGTGTGTGCGCGTGTGTGTGCGTGTGTGTGCATATGTGAGAGAATGAGAGACATTTTACAAGATTAGAGAAAATTAAAAGACACAATTAGGGACATCTAATATTAATTTATCATGGTTTTACAATAATAATGAAAACTGTAACAACCATGTCATTTTGTTAAACATTAAATTATTAATTTACTATTTAAAAGTATTAAACATGAAATTTAACAGTAAATTCTTCTAAACGCCTCAACTATTGTATAAAATGCCTATATAAAATAAAAATGCCTAGTTTGAGACCAAATGCTGGTTTACAGTTTGATACACATTTTATTAATTCATAGGAAATACATTTATCAAAAACTACAAAACTAGGCAGTCTCAAACTAGGCAGTCTCCACTAAGTTACAGTTTTAATTTTGCAACCCTGTTAACAATTCTGTAGGTTTCTTTTAAAATTTCATATAAATCAAATTCATTACTTCAAAAAAAAAAAAAAATATGAATAGAATAGAATAGAATAGAACAAAATGACTTTAGTTTTAGGCCCTATTTTTGTTCTATTTATTTCATTAGTTTTATATTCAGACCCCACTAATGCAAGCGCTTTCAGTCAACCCATCTCTCTCCGTGTGCGCTACTCTCAGTCTAATTTAGAGGACCTGAGCTCTCTAGGACAAGGCTGATAAATCAGCAGCTTTAGAAAGGTGTGAGACAGCAGAAAGTGTTACACACACACACACGGTGCCTCTCCAGGGATCTACAAGACCTCCGTGGGGCATTAGGGAGAAGAATCTCTTCACCTCTGTATAATTAGGAGCCCTAAGAGGTTTCATTGGCAACCCTGCAGCCCTCTACACACTCATTATCCAGAGCACTGACCTGCCCAGTATCGCCATCTCCTTCCATTATTCCATCCATCTCACACACATACATCCCACATGACGCATAATTTCACGTGAGCATTTAGTAGAGCTTTTTACTCATTAAAAATGTGCTGATACTAACAAAACACCGCATAACCCCAAGGTTTAAGACAAAGAATGTACACACAGAAAATTATCCACTTCAACTATCAAAACCACTAGAGATAAATATATAAATAATGTGATTTGAATTTTTTTTTTGACATTTTTATCCATCCATCCATCCATCTACCTACAGTGGGTACGGAAAGTATTCAGACCCCCTTAAATTTTTCACTCTTTGTTATATTGCAGCCATTTGCTAAAATCATTTAAGCTCATTTTTTTCCTCATTAATGTACACACAGCACCCCATATTGACAGAAAAACACAGAATTGTCGACATTTTTGCAGATTTAAAAAAAAAAGAAAAACTGAAATATTACATGGTCCTAAGTATTCAGACCCTTTGCTGTGACACTCATATATTTAACTCAGGTGCTGTCCATTTCTTCTGATCATCCTTAAGATGGTTCTACACCTTCATTTGAGTCCAGCTGTGTTTGATTATACTGATTGGACTTGATTTGGAAAGCCACACACCTGTCTATATAAGACCTTACCGCTCACAGTGCATGTCAGAGCAAATGAGAATCATGAGGTCAAAGGAACTGCCTGAAGAGCTCAGAGACAGAATTGTGGCAAGGCACAGATCTGGCCAAGGTTACAAAAAATGTTTTGCTGCACTTAAGGTTCCTAAGAGCACAGTGGCCTTCATAATCCTTAAATGGAAGACGTTTGGGACGACCAGAACCCTTCCTAGAGCTGGCCGTCCGGCCAAACTGAGCTATCGGGGGAGAAGAGCCTTGGTGAGAGAGGTAAAGAAGAACCCAAAGATCACTGTGGCTGAGCTCCAGAGACGCAGTCGGGAGATGGGAGAAAGTTGTAGAAAGTCAACCATCACTGCAGCCCTCCACCAGTCGGGGCTTTATGGCAGAGTGGCCCGACGGAAGCCTCTCCTCAGTGCAAGACACATAAAGGCCTGCTTGGAGTTTGCTAAGAAACACCTGAAGGACTCCAAGATGGTGAGAATTAAGATTCTCTGGTCTGATAAAACAAAGATAGAACTTTTTGGCCTTAATTCTAAGCGGTATATGTGGAGAAAACCAGGCACTGCTCATCACCTGTCCAATACAGTCCCAACAGTGAAGCATGGTGGTGGCAGCATCATGCTGTGGGGGTGTTTTTCAGCTGCAGGGACAGGACGACTGGTTGCAATCGAGGGAAAGATGAATGCGGCCAAGTACAGGGATATCCTGGACGAAAACCTTCTCCAGAGTGCTCCGGACCTCAGACTGGGCTGAAGGTTTACCTTCCAACAAGACAATGACCCTAAGCACACAGCTAAAATAACGAAGGAGTGGCTTCACAACAACTCCGTTACTGTTCTTGAATGGCCCAGCCAGAGCCCTTACTTAAACCCAATTGAGCATCTCTGGAGAGACCTAAAAATGGCTGTCCACCAACGTTTACCATCCAACCTGACAGAACTGGAGAGGATCTGCAAGGAGGAATGGCAGAGGATCCCCAAATCCAGGTGTGAAAAACTTGTTGCATCTTTCCCCAAAAGACTCAAGGCTGTATTAGATCAAAAGGGTGCTTCTACTAAATACTGAGCAAAGGGTCTGAATACTTAGGACCATGTGATATTTCAGTTTTTCTTTTTTAATAAGTCTGCAAAAATTTCAACAATTCTGTGTTTTTCTGTCAATATGGGGTGCTTTGTGTACATTAATGAGGAAAAAAAATGAACAAATGATTTTAGCAAATGGCTGCAATAAAACAAAGAGTGAAAAACTTAAGGGGGTCTGAGTACTTTCCGTACCCACTGTATATCTCAAATTATATTACACTTATTATCCATTATATTTATAATGGTTGATCATGTGTTTGAACAATAATTAGTCAAAACTGGTTGTGCATATGACAGGTGCATCATGGTACTACACCTGTGAGAAGTTCTGGAGCAAGGCCTCAGGCAGAAAATCCGAAATGTGGAGCTCAACTGGCGGCCCGGTCCAATTACTCTGGGCGAAAAGGTTCAGACATCCCACTGCCAATGCCAACAGAGCAGTTTCTCTACAACAGACAAGAGATCAGGTTCAGAAAAATGCATGTTAACAGCTAATCTTATTACAGCCACTGGATTTCTTGAGCTGAAATACACAGGTTGACTACCACCACAACAATCAGGTTAATGTAGTTTATTTTTGATAACGTCTCAACACATTTGTGGTATCAGACTGCACAACTGATGCAAATGTATAGACCCGAATGGATTAATCGGGTGCCACCAACTGAAATCAAAGACCTGAGATAGTAATTCTACTGTATGGTGGAGTCAGTCCCCAGATGCCATTGAGAAAGGACATATTTGCATGCAACCCAAATTCACGCATTCCTGTTTAGCTGCGATCTACAGCACACTATTCTCATAGGAGAGAAAGAAAATGGTTGTTGAGTCAATCTCAATGTGTATTTTGGTCCCTTTAAAATAATACATGATAAATAAATGAGAATGCACACAACAACAGAAAGAGAAGACGAGGACAAAAAAAAAGAACACGACATATCTCTCCTGCATTCAACAGCACACAAACATCAATCTACCTGCATCTATTCTCTCAACAGAAAGCATCACTCATTATTCAAGGCATTTTGCTCATCTACAACCATTTTCTGCCTCTCTAACAGAAGCCAGAAAGAGAGGCTGTAGAGAAAGAAAAATAAAGAGAGGGGGAGCATGATCGAGCAGAGGAGAGATAAGAAGAGAAGCACGGCGGAGGAGCGCAGCGCAACCTTCCCTTCCTCAACTCGTTCTTTCTCTGGAGAGAAAGGATGTTAAAGTGGGCTTATCGAAAATTAATAATTCATGGCTGAAAGGAGGGGGACAGTGTTTGAACCCTTCTGTATGGTTTTATTCATTCTCTACACAATAAAACGCTCCACTCAGCTGAAGCCACCATCAACTGCTAAAACTCCTTACGTAGCAGGATGCATCATACACAACACATCTACACTAACTCGCAGTGTAGTCAGCTTATTTAAATCTAAGCATTCTAATTTTGTGTTCTTTTGTTCTTGCTTTAAGTGTGTAAATGACATTCCAAACCTGTGTATTCAAAACACGAAGATATTTTGAAAGACGTATGTGTATGTGTTTGTATGCGTTATAGCCATACAATGAAATACAATTCAGCAACACTGGACCTCAATGATTTCACTGTATGGGGAAATATATAAAAAAAAAAAGTGATGTCAATCAATTGAAAATGTAATCACATTTTATGTAAGCACAATTAAATAGCATCTATCATTAAACATTTTTATATTTTTATATTGTAACAACTTTCACTTTGAACCTCCAAAATAAAGTAGAAACAACAAAGACGGTATATTTTAAATATTTGTTTAATACCATCTTTGCCATCTTGAATGAAGGCCAGTATCACTGATACTAGTACGAATACTGGTGTCTCTATTAAAAAAAATATTCCTCAATTTTAGCCATTAATTATAGCCATTCAACTTTACAGTATAATTGAAAGCTATCAACTTTAACATTTAATAGGCTTTAAAAAAAAATTATTAATTTAAATGAACTTAAAACAATCTTTCAGATAAACTCATTGTGATAAATGTCAGTTTTAACTCTGCCGTTAATATATAAGGGCTCAACGCTAAGGGTTTTTTTTTCTACTGGCCCAGGCAAGAGGGTTTAGATTTTAACCTATCCTGCTAAAATGCACAAAAAGTGATCGTTTTTGATCCATGTAACCTTGTAAACTGTGCTTTAAGATTTTCAGGTAGGTCTAACAGGTAAATATACAGAAATTGAATAAACACCAGTCTTCACTGCATAAATTATAAATTTAATATAGATTAATCCTTATTAAAGCTACAAAGGTTATTCAGTCAAGAGCAGTGAGTGACTTTGGCTTAAGCCGCGCACACACTTAACGATTGTAAGGCCGATTATGAATGTAAATTGATACTTATGACTGATCGCGCTCAAACGCGTCCAGTCGCGTTCAGTCTGCGATTACAGTCGCTGTTCAAATTCCATGTGTAAGTATATAAATCGGCTCCAGTCGAAGGAAACAATCGGTATGTGTGTTCAGTTCAGTCTTAGAATGTTTCAGCTAATCGTTAGGTGTGTCCCCGGCTTTAGTCCACAAGCACATGTGTATTTTTATAAACAGTTTTTCCTCAGTTTAAAAAAAAACAAACAAAAAAAACAAAAAAACGGTTGACATGAAAACGCAAAAACACACTATGAAGCACTATAAAGGGCATGCCAAACAAACCTGTAAAGCCATGTTGGCCAATCACAAGCCTGGAAAAAAGGTTATTACCAGTTCCAGTTCTGACATCGCAAGCCAAAATCTCCAGTTTCACCATCTACACGACAACACTGCAACTGGAGTTTCTGAAAATCTTTACCCTGGCAGGAGTTTTCAAAAAAAGTTCAGTTTCAGTGACCGGATACTGTGTTTGCGTATGGACGAACAGTCAAACCACAAAAAAAGCTGCAGTTTTGAAAATACCTGTGTTTGTGTGGACAGGGCCTTTCTCTTTGTCTTTTGTTCTTTGATTAACATTAATGGCAAGACAGCAGCCGGTTTTATTAGGCTGCTGTCACTTTAAGATCTGACACACATCTGACTATTTTCTCACAATTGTTTACCTTCACTTTCACTTAACACTTTTTATCTAATTTTAACTAAGACTGTGCTTGTGTGGATACCTGGCAAAACATAATTTTGTGTTTTAGTCCATTCAAGCATGAAAGAGAACTCAGCACTGCATTAATATTAAATATTTTTAATCCATTAAAATAAAAAATTTAAAATGCAAGATTCATTTTGACAGCCCATATTTTATATACATATATACACACACACACACATTTTATAATATATAATATATATATATATATATATGCTAAAAATTATTCATACCCTTAGTAAATATGACCAAAGAAGGCTGTGAAAATAAATCTGCATCGTTAATCATTTTGATCTTTTATTTTAAAATCTACAAAAATCCAACCTTTCATTGGAGAATAATAATTTTAAGGGGGGGGGGATCTCATTATGAAATAAATGTTTTTCTCTAATACACATTGCTCACAATTAATCATACTCTTTTATTCAATACTTTTTGCAACCTCCTTTTGCCAAGATAACAGCTCTGAGTCTTCACCTATAATGCCTGATGAGTTTGGAGAACACCTGACAAGAGATCAGAGACCATTCCTTCATGCAGAATCTCTCCAGATCCTTCAGATTCCCAGCTCCATGTTGGTGCTTCTTCTCTTCAGTTCACTCCACTCATTTTTTTTAGGGTTCGGGTCAGGGAATTGGGATGGTCATGGCAGAAGCTTAGTTTTGTGTTCAGTGACACATTTTTGTGTTGGTTTTGATGTTTGTTTTGGATCATTGTCCTGATGGAAGATCCAACCACAGCACATAAGAGTTCTAACAGGGACAGTCAGGTTGATTTTTTTATCTGTTGGTATTTGATAGAATCCATGATTCCATGTATCTGAACAAGATGTCCAGGACCTCCAGCAGAAAAATAGGCCCACAACATTAAAGATCCAGCAGTACATTTCATTGTACACATGGGGTACTTTTTATTCCTGTGTGCACCAAACCCATCTTATATTATAACGTTTTTACAATCTCAATAGTGGAATAAATAATATATTTCAGTCAGTACAACAGAACTTTAAATAGTGCTATTTAACAGTAAATCTGCTGCAATGAAAGAGAAAAAAAAATAATCTAAAATTTAACAGGCACAATGAGTGAATCTAACTGAGGACATCTTTAGGCAGTAGTGTAATTTAAATTAGTACAATAGTCTCACTAATTAAATTTGTCCTCATTTACATTAAATGAAATTAAGTAGGCTAATGAAATTAACTCACTCAAATATCACGTTTTAAACACAGAACATGTATGTGCCTGCAGCATTTAAGAGCACAAAAAGAATGTAAATGAATATTTCTCATTATGGTGAAATTCATAGAGTTCAGTAGTACAGAACAGCACATTTAAAAGCTCTGTGTTGTTTCTGCAAGAACAGTTAAAAAAAAATGAAAGAAAGCCATATGTCCTAAATCCTCACCGGTCACTCCTCTGGTCTTCAGTGGCATCGCTCAGGTAAGACAGCACCTGTCTCTCCAGATAGGCCTCAATACTGTCACCCTCTTCAGGAGCACCTCCCAGCAGCCCCTGCACCACAGAGCTGAAGAGCACGGCCTCGAAATCTCCCTCACACACCAACTGCAGCAACGAACCTCCATCTGAACACACACACACACACGGGGAGAGCAGCTGAAGATATACATTCAGAAACACCAATGTATGTATGGTTTGTTCCAGAAAGACACTTTTTAGCACTAATTTCTGAAGTGCCAGTGCTTCAAAGAGAAGAAACACGATTCTCACCTCTGTCATATTTTAAAATTGAAACGAGAGCAGAACATTCTGTTCTGTTCATTCAAGCTCTTTAATAAGATCTCAACTATGAGCATTAGGTGTGTGTTCACAATGCGTAATTCAAAATACAAGTAAAACACCTATGAAAACTCAATACAGAAAATTCATATTAACAGTATATTGGGCCTATTTTTATTTTTTTTACTTTTCTTAGCGTGAACATTGTCAAAATTCCCAGCATGACATAACATATGATTATATTTCATATAATTTAGTTTCATCTAAATTTTGTTATCAGTATATTAAAGTATTTGTTTTACATTTGCTGTTATTTAGAAAATGTTTATTGCATTATTTAGAGTCATGTGGTTTCCCTGATGGTGTTTTGTCTGTGTATGACCCTGTGCACTGTGCACAACCTACATATTTCAGTATTGGCCATGTTTTATGGACAAGCCACTTGCAATTAACTCGGATTCATCATTTGTCTTTCTCAGTACATTTTAAAAGGTTAGTTCACCCAAAAATGAAAATAATGTCATAGATTACTCACCCTCATGTCGATCTACACCCTTAAGACCTTCGTTCATCTTCGGAACACAAATTAAGATAATTTTGATTAAATCCGATGGCTCAGTGAGGCCTCCATTGAGAGCAATGCCACTGAAAATCTCAAGATCCATAAAGGTATTGATGGGCCGAATTCAAAACACTGCTTCAGAGCTTTACATATCGAATCAGAGATTCGGATCTCCTATCAAACGGCTAAACTGATGAAATCACATGACTTTGGTGCTCCGAATCACAAATTCGAAAAAGCTCAGAAGCAGTTTTTTGAACTCGGTCCATATAGATATTGTTGAAAAGTCTTTATTTTGTTTTTTGCCGCACAATAAGTATTCTCGTCGCTTTATAATACTAAGGTAGAACCACTGAACTCACATGAACTGTTTTAAATATGTTTTTAGCACCTTTATGGATCTTTTCAATGGCATTGCTGTCTATAGAGGCCTCACTGAGCCGTCGGATTTCATCAATAATATCTTAATTTGTGTTCCGAAGATGAACGAAGGTCTTATGGGTGTAGAACGACATGAGGGTGAGTAATAAATGACATTTTCATTTTTGGGTGAACTAACCCTTTAAGGTAAAAAGCAGAGTTTGGTATTCAATTACTTTGGTAAATTAATCACTTCATGAAATATATTGTTATACCGGTAAGTTAAGTAAAATATACAGGCACCAATATGCCATTCCGTAATACATGAAATATTGTCACCATAAAGTATACTATACACACCATATACAGTATATATACAGCCCTATGATTTCCGTGATGCAGAAAACATGGACGGAATCGTGGAATCCAGTCATAAAAACGGAATTTACTGTTTAACGCAGAAGTTCACTGAATTTGTCAAATTTTTGATGAATAAATAAAAAGGTCAGTACACTTAAATCAAATCGCAATACAGACTAGTGTCTGTGAATATTAAGCCGCAAAAAGACTATTTAAATACGAATCCTGCATGTTCTGCGCGTCTCTTGTGTGAATGAATGGTGAAGACGCGCGGTTTCATTTACCACACACTGAAGCACGTGTGACGCTCGCAGTGTTTTCAGCCTCTGAATGCATGAACTTCATCTCCAGGGTCGCTCTGAGAGTCACTTCATGAGCATTTTACCGTTTCATTTGAGAAAAACTATCGCCATATCATAAACACAGAAACTCAAAAATCTTCACGGCAACCCGTCAAAATAAGTTTGGTTCAACTTGACAAATATATTACTGTGGCACAGTAAAATTTAGATGCGTCTCAATGTAATAACACTAATAATAATAATAATAAATAATAATAATAAATTATAAAAAATTGTGATTATTCCTTAAAGTTCTCTTCCATTTTTTAATTTTAACAGTAAAACTCAATGTGCACAACATTGTTTGACAAACGTAAAAGAATAATCAAATTTGTGTTTTATGTCTTCATTTGATTACCAGAAAATACGCAACAGAATTTTTTTGGGGGGGGGATTCATAGGGCCCTAAACATGTCATTTTTGTTAAACTTTCAATAAATTTTTGTTCAATTGTATAAGTTCCATGATTTCAATTAAATTAGACATTCTTTTTGATTACTAAAATTAAAACTGAAAAATTTTTGGGAAAAAAATAAAATGGAATTTTAGAATATAACGGATTTCATAGGGCCTGATATACAGTGAATTGTGAATTTCTGGTAACCACAGCTGCCATTTTTTTACCACTAATTTAACAAGATATTTTTCACAGTGCAATTATAAAAATGCATGGCATCAGGATAAAACTCAAATTCAGTTTCAGACATTTGCTCCTTCACTTGCATAATAGAAGGAAAAAAGGAAACCCATAAACAGAAAGGAGAGCAGCAGCAATACTCCTGCATGGAATGTGTGAACCGTGAAATTAAATAGTTCATTGTACACAAAGAACCAACCTAAAAAAGCTCTCACTCAGAAAAACTGTTTATTTATACCAAACTTGCAAATACTTTGTAGCACTTTTCTGGTGAACGATGCTGCAAATTTGCCAAATTCTTTCCTCGGCTATAATAAACCCATGAGGACATTATATATAGAGAGCTACACTGAATTAAAAGGAATCTTATTTGATTATAGAATAAAGTGCCTTGAATCGAGTTTAGATCTTGGATTACTTTGCAGATACAAAAATGGTACCACCTCTGATACGAGTGAAGAAAGCTGCACTATTTCTAGAAGAATACTTTGCTATCGTTGATCTCTTCTGAGGAGAAACTGGCGTGAATAAATGTGACTGAATGAGGACGGACTGAAATAGCTTTACTGAAGATCAGATCGACACGTTTCAAACACATTTCCTGTGAGTTACACATTAATTACTCCTGAGGTTGATGTTCATGAGAGAAAGGGACACATGGGAGGAATGAAATATGCAAGGTAGGATGTATTCAAATGAACAGTTACAATATACATAATACACAGCTATGTCACACAACTACAGCACATTAAACTGACAGAGAGATGGGGGCGATAGATAATGTATGAAATGAGAAGCAAGCAATAAAGCAGTAATGAAATCCTATAATATAGACTAATAGGGGGCGTTCACACAAGAACACGTTCTTGCGTTCCCTCTGTACTCATTAAGTACACTATGGCCAATGCATCACATTCACACCATCAGTGTTGCGTTTAAAGACGACTTGTTTAATCAAAGTAGTAGCCTGTTTTAAATACTAATAACCAACAACATCATAAAGACCGTCAGTGACATAGTAACAGATCTCGGTTAATTTTGAGTCAGACATGACGAAATACTTGCAGTTCAGTAAGGAATCAGATAAATTCAGTAACCGTTCCAACCGATTCACGACAAGCACTGTGTGGCGTTATTGGTTCACTCGAGTCATTCGTTCAGGAATCGGACTACACTTGTCACGCTCATGTTTATGGTCATGTTGTGGTCCACTTAAAAGAACCGGTTCGTAAGAGTCAATCATTTGGGAATTAGACTACATTGGCTGCACTGTATTTTGAATGCCTAAAAAGAACATCTCATAAGAGTCATTTGTATTTGAGTCACTGTATTAGATTCACCAAAAGAATCAGCTCTTATGCCTATTTTCTTCATCAATCAGTCTGATCCCAATTGGTTCTTCTCAATTGGAAGGCTGCAGACCTCATCAATATCATCAAGCTCTGTCGAAGGACGTTTCAATTTGAAAGATCGTTTAAAGGCAGCCTTCATTTTTCATGTCCTTCATTTGGCTTATTTTAAAGGATGCATCAAGTGAATCATTAGCGTTTACCAATCACCACAATCTTTTGCAGCATTCTGTTCAAGAAGCACCCCATTTTGGCTGATTCATTAAAAAGAATCGGCTAAAAGAGTCATTTGTTCGGGAACCTAACCACACCACGTTCGGTTCAAAGTCAGTCAGTTCAGTAGTCAGAGCACTGATCAGGGAGTCAAGAGCTTTCAATCGCAAAATCCTTCCAGTGCCCTGGAACGTTTGCNAAAAAAAAAAAAAAAAAAAAAAAAAAAAATCCCACAATGCACTGCAAAAGGGAGTATCGATGCTCACTATGCTTCCTTACCAGAAATTACTCCACATTTCGGATAGGCCCTTGATAGGTCTTGCGAACTTACAATGGCTGCCGCGTGCGCATGTCCGTTAAGTCAATGAGACCGTAGGGTGTCCCATTTGTCAATTTTAGGTTTCAGAAGGGTGCTCACGAGCACCCCCTTTGCGGTCGATATGCGCACTTTTGCAGAGCCTGCACTGGTGCGAGCTCCACAGCAGACTTTTTCCCGGCAGTCAAAGCGGCGTTACGCCACGAATGCGCGGACTCGTAGGAAGACCGCGAGTGTTTTGGGTGCCATTTTTGGGACAGGGCCATACCAGTTAAAGGCTAATTTATACTTCTGCGTGGAACAACCTACACCGTAGCTAAGTCAGGCTGTGTAGCATGCGTAGCCTAAGGTGTAGCCTGACGTGCACCTCTCCAAAAATGTAACAACGCGGCAATTCTACGCAGACCGCAAGCGCTGTGATTGGTCTGCTAGAACCCCTCCCTCAGGTCAAAAAAATATCTGCGATAGCGTTGCATTTCCATTTGCGACATAACGACAGTTAATAAATCAATTATCTGTTCTTCGATATTTAAAAGCTGCAACAAAAGTCGCTGTCTATCTGCCGCCATCACTGCTGCTTCTCCGACAACGTACGCAACATTCTGCTTCTTCGGCTTTTGCCTTGATGCTGTGGGTTACATCAACATACCCGTAGAAAGTGCCTACTAGCGGTGTGCATGTGTAACTGCACGTCGTTGCGGACAACAACGCATAAGTATAAATGAAAACAGGCACATAGCCTACGGCGCGTAGAGGCTACGGCGTAGAGGCTATGAAATAGGTCAGACGCAGAAGTACAAATCAGCCTTTACGTTCTACAACGTTGTACGTAGTAGAGTCCCAATGTGTAGTAAACCAGGGAGGGTCATTACCAGTGCCTGGACTCCAGGACAACATATACTGATTGAGGAGCTTGGGAGCTGATTGAAACGCACCCTCAATTTGCTTGATTCACTAAAAGAATCGACCCTTAATTCTTTTTTGTTCGGAAATCAGACTACAGTAGCCAAGCCGTATTTTGATTCACTAAAAAGAAACGGCTAAAAGAGTCATTTGTTCGGAACAGGAACTACAATGTATTTGCTTAATTCACTAAAAGAATCGACTCTTAAGACGAATCGAACTAGACTCGTCATTTAGAACCGACTCGGACTCATCCGTTCACAATCGAACTACACTGCATGGTTTAGATTCGATAGAAGTACTGGCTCATTAAAGTCATGCGTTCGAGTATCAGACTACATGCTTGCTATATGTTTCGAGCTGTAGAATCTGTAGTGGTGTTGCGGTGACTCTGAATAGCAGAGCAAAAAAACACTGTCCGTGTATTTAGTACGGTGTTCCGTTCCGTCCGCATCAGCAGGTTCGGGAAAGGAACAATCATTTAATCAACATTCTATCATGACAATAATTTTAAATATAAAAGTTAAATAAATTCCGCTAATTAAAAGAAATCTTGAATGTGTTGCGCTCCTCGTTGTTATTTACGCGTCCGGTGTGAACGCCTACTAAAAAACACGGACACGCAGGAGTACATGCACGGTTGGCAGGTGCTGCCTGGCTTTGTTCTAAACCTGTGAGCTAAATAACAGCGCGTTTTCTCTCATGCACATGCTCACCTCGACATCAATAGAATACACGGGCATCTATCCTCATGTGTCCAGGTGTCCGATGCGCTAAAGCTGCCCACACTGACCTTCCAATCAGTCAATACACAAACACAGAAGTTATGCTGCCAGAACGCGTTCAAATGCCGCTCGGGTCACAGTCAGCGGAAATTCACGTCTGTCTGGACACAGTCCCGTGCGTCCGTGCGGCGCGGAGATTTCAATACACATGCGGCACATTTAAACCACGTGAGAGTTTCTGCTGCGTCCAGCAAACACTGATCAACTAGCAGGAAAAACATCCACAACAATAACCGAGCAGATCCAAAGCCGTGTTATTATCCATAGCTGGACGAAACCATCACCATCATCATCATCATCATCATCATCATCACACAGGGCTCTGCCGCTGTCTCTTACCTGCGGTGCTGAAGCCGCTCTGTTTCCAGTCCGGACTCAGTCCGCCCAGAACCGCCGCCTCTAGCTGCAGCATCATCATCCTCGTCAACTCTCAGTAGGGAAATAAAACACGCGTCACGTCGCTCAAGACCTGCTCTGTGTGAACGTGAGATGCGAAGGGCTCGTGTGTTCACTCCGATGTGTTTGATTTCTGCCCATGTGCTGTAAGTGTCATCAGTGAGCAGCCATGACAGCAACGTGGTGCATTATGGGATACTTAATAAGGCAGCGCCGCCAAGGGAGCGTCGACATTTGACTAGACGCTCAAATGAACGCAACGTAAAATCAGCGTTAGGTTACAGTAAATCTATTACACGAGTGAAATAATATCCGATTTGAATAACCATTCTATTGTCTTCTGTTTATGTTTGACTTGTCTCTGGTAAAGAATACGACAAATACAACATGTCCAGAATATCTAAACAAACACACAAAAAAGGAAATATTCACTTTTATTCGTAATTATCAAATTGTTTATGTTATGACTTTTCACCTCTGGCCTTGCAGCATTCATTCATTCATCAAATTCTATCCAAATTGATTTTATATACTATTAGGATATACTAATATTTCATATTATAAGTATATCATATATTATAAGTAGCTACAACTTCTGTAGTTGTAATAAAATTTCCCTCATTAAATTCCCTTTTTTTCTTTTGTTTTGTTATCAGTTACAGCTCTTTTGTATTTATAATGGAGTTTTGAAAAGTTTGAAACTTTTAGCTTGTGTTTGTGCTAACCATAGAAAATAACCTGTAAGCAATTTAATCAGAGAGAGAAAGATTATATATATATATATATAAAAAGGAAAGAATATGCTAAACTCAGTGCTGAAAGAGTGTAACAGAGCCAAAGATGATTCTTTTCTCTTTCTTTGGAGAAACTTTTATTCTGTCAAGGAGTGCTTTTCCTCTTATCATTCTTCTCATATGAATTATATACAGATTATATACAGATATACCTTTTACCAATAAAGCATTTAATTATTTTAAGCTGGCAACAAGCGCGAAGCCATCTTTAGAATTTTGTGTTTGAACTTTCCGTTTTTGCGGTAACTCTGTATATTTCTATGGCATCGCTGTCGAAGAGTAATTAGCTTGTGAGGTGGATGTAGGCCTACTTTGTGGACTGTAGAGATAACGAAAGTTATCATGAATATTGTAAAGTTTGAAGCGGATGTCATAACAAATGTCAGACCGAGAAGATTTCAAAACGAGCGGTTCATTCATAAATCTGTAAGATCTTACCTTCATGCTGTGGAAATACAAACCAGAAGACAACACAAGGAGCACAGCGCTGAAAAGGGGCGGGGCTACATAAGGTCTATATCTGCACCAAATGACTGACTGTTAGCACAAGAGAACCTGAGGGAGCCGTTGACTCCTGGAACCCTCCTGTTCTGTCTTTCTCATGCCTCTGATGCTTCTGGCGGTAGTAGAAGGTCATTCTCTTTATAAAAATCAAGCAGATGATTCGTCTTGATTACTTGGAGTGGCAGAGGGCCGTGTGTAATGTGTGTTCGTGTGAGTGTGTGTCAGGATAAACCCCCCAAGGACAGGTCGAAAATACATTCACACACTCAAATGCATAATGATGTGTCGTTCTAGACGTGAAATGACCGCGATGGAAATGTTGACCCATTACATGAAACGTGACATTAAAAGTCAAACGCATTTTGTACAGGAAATGTTTATTGCATGACTTTCTACATGTTTCTTGTTTTAGTGTAAGCTGTTTTTTGTGCTGATTCTAACAAAGTGCACTTCAATTTGTCAGTTCCACTTAATTACATTCTATAGCTGTTTTCAATCGCTCTTTCTCTCTCTCTTGAGCAGTAAGGGAAGGTAATTAAAGAGGTGAGATATGGCTGTATTGTAACACTCATTAGCCTAGAGAAATGTCTGGCTGTAGGATCACAACAATAATGCAATGTGAACTATGGTTTCTTTATGTCTGGTAGCCTCTATTTATGCATTTTGGTGGCAGAATGGAAAGAAAAACCTTGGAAGAAACCAGGCTCAGTATTGGGGCCAGTTCCCCTTTGGCCAACAAATTCAGGCTGCATTACAAGTCAGAAATCAGATTGTGGATCGGTAGCATTCAAAATATTTCATCCAGTTCCTTCTTCTTACAGATTAGATTCATTGTGCCAGTATGGAGGCAAAGCATGGTGCAGAGGACTTGTTTGGTTCTTGTGGGCTTTGCTGAGGATCTGTGCCGATGGCTGACGTGCCGACGAGGTCTACACAGGGGATTGTAGTTGACATGGTCTCTGCTGACATTCAGGGCTCCATTGAGGTTGTATCTAGATACGGCTCGGATCCGGCTGACTACAGTAACCCCGGGATAAGGATGAGACAGAGAGACTAATGTTTGCGTAGATGCCATCTACGATGTAACAAGTATATCGGGTGTTATTGGAAGTGTTCCCGGTTCTGGTTGATCTAAGTTATGCAGCCTAACAATCCTTTAACGTATTTAAATTAAAGAGATGTGGTAATGTGTTATGTGTATGCCAGGTTAAAGAGATATATGCCAGGTTTTTAGACTAGATTTTTAACTGACAGAGTGTGCTTGACATTACTGAGTACTGAATTCTCTCTCTCTATATATATACATATAGAGAGAGAGAGAGAGAGAGAGAGAGAGAGAGAGATGTAGGTGTGTGTGTGTGTATGTGTGCGTTTTTGTGACATATCAGGACACAAATGTGTATAATGACATGGGTATGACATTGGTATTACAAAAAGAGGTGACTTATGAGGACATTACCCCATGTCCCCACTTTTCAAAAGGCTTATAAATCATACAGAATGAGTTTTTATGAGAAAGTAAAAATGTGGACAGTTTCCTGTGATGGTTAGGTTTAGGGGTAGGGGTAGTGTAGGGGGATAGAAAATACAGTTTGTACAGTATAAAAACCATTACGCCTATGGAAAGTCCCCACAATTCACAAAAACAAACATGTGTGTGTGTGTGTTTGTGTGTATATGTACGTTAAAGGTCGAGACAGGACAGGAAAAAATAAATTATGTACGTTAAAGGTCGAGACAGGACAGGAAAAAATAAATTCACCATAAATAAATAATATAAATTATATTATAAAAATGCAGTATAAAACCTGTTAATTAGTTGTCTGTGAGTTACCTTACAATATACAATACAGTGAAATTATATTGCATTTATTTTACAATAAAATGCTGTAAAAATGATGGTATTTGCAAGTAAAAAAATATTATAAAATACAATTTACAGTGAAAATTATGTAACAAAACATGTATTTAAACTTTAAATGTATTATATTCAACAAAACGTACTATAGCAGACAACTATTGTTAAAGGTTTTTATTGTAACAAAAAATGAGTGATGTAATAAGATGTTCTAAAAACGTGATGCATATTTTACAATCTGTTTTCTTTTTGTTGTAAATTATGTATATTAACATTATATGTTAATTTTGTTATTTCGTTTCAAATAAGTTTCTGTGTTTTGCAACCGTTTGCATTTTCTATTTTCAAGGTTTATTAAACACAGTTCATGAAAAGCTGCTATTTTTGGGGCTTTTTTCTTTAATTTAGCAGGTGGCTTTCTGTTTTTATTACCCATTTTATTATGAATGGTTATCAATATATTTTAAAGGCACAAAGCAGATTGTATTAGTATTGTCACATTTTGCCATATATGTACAGCTAGTTTTGTCCAACCACAATTTTTTCTTTTTTTTTTTACAGTAAGGTGGTAATGGGATCAAGAAATTAAATCTGGATTGAAACTTATGTCAACAGCACAAGCACCAAGCTCAATGTGTCGTGTGTTGACTGCAAGGCAATGATTCTGTCTCAACACTATTCTTGCTGCACTCAAAAAATGTTTTGGTTCTCCAAAAAGTGAAGTGAAGTAAGTTTACTTGGTCTGCAGGTAAAGGCAATATGAAATGGTTTAAACTACACCATGTTTACACCAAGGAAAAACTTCAAGAAGAAACAGCATCGTCTCATATCACTCACAATAAAGGTCAGCAGTGAGGACCGCATATACCTCAGCTCCTTCATATTAACTTAGGGAGAGTTCTGTGTACCATTTACAGCTCTTGGACACTCTCAGTGACTAAGCCTCATATACAAGAGCAAACAACACTGAAATGATTCAACAGCCTCATGTAAGCACAGCAACTCTCACTGCCTATTATTTTTTTGAGAACGTAGCTCTTTCTTTTTTCCTACATTTCCCTTTTCCCTCCCAATCTGCATTATTTAAATCTTAAGCACTGTGTGAATTTCTACACCAGCGATCGAAGGGCTCAGACCTCCAAGTAGCTGCTGGAGTCGTGAAAAAGTATGCAAAGGGACGTCTTTAGTCCCTCACAGTGATTTATCTTGGTAGCCACTGGAGTCTAATTTACCGAACTGTCAACTGCACACCGGCTCTCGAATGATTGAAGCCATTTTTCAAGGTCCTGGATCCGCGTCTTCGACTGTTGCGGCTTGTTTGGAGAACAAAGGGAAGCGTGTCACCGGTCCGACACAACAGAGGCAACACCTGCAGGGCACAAAGAGCCATACTCCAACTCAAACACACCACCCCGGGGAGGAGAGGAGGAGAAGACAGAGGAAATAGCTTCCAACGGACTGAAAGATAAAGGCAGAAAGAAGATCACTCCATAGAAAAATACTGAAAGAAAACACCTGTACAGACTTAAGAAGAAAATACAGCAGCAGTTGTTTATTGATCCCTCATAAAAGATTATACAAAACTCGTTATTTCTACAACATTTCCTCACTGAAGCTTTTAGTTTTCTCTTTCTCTTCTTTTTAATAGTGTTTGCTGAGGCAAGCATCACAATACTGTTGCACATACTTATGGTTAGGGATTAGAGCAAACTTCTAATTCTATGTAAACTTTGGCATGTAAATCTTTCCTGTTTGTGCTATGCATATGAATAATACCTCACACCAATGCGGCTTATTGAGCTGTGCTGATACTTTTATAACCAATTGGACTTTTTACCTAATGGAAAATAAAATGTTGCAGGAAGGACTAAAGCTATATATAAGAACCAGAATCGTGAAACTCTTTTGCCAATAAGTAACTGTCTAGCAACACCCTGGCAACCAACCAGAACACCCTAGAAACACCATAGCAACACCATAGCAACACACTACCAAAAAACCAGACCATCCTAGAAATTCCATAGCAACACCTTAGCAAACACCCAGAACACCCTGAAAAACATATAACCATGCCCAAGAAATGCCACAGCATAGCCCTATAGCAATCACTCAGAATATCCTAAAAACTCCATAGCGATCCCTTGTCAACAAACCAGACCATTCTAGATATTCCATAGCAACACCCTGGTAACCATCTAGAACACACTAGAAAACCAATAGCAATACATTAGAAACACCATTGCAAAGCCCTTCTCAGTTCATCTGAGAAACCTCATAGCAACAAACCAGACCATCCTAGATATCCCATAGCAACCCCCTAGAAAACCCATAGCAAAGTCTTAGAAACCCCATAGCAACAAACCAGACCATCCCAGATATCCCATAGCAACCCCCTAGAAAACCCATAGCAAAGTCTTAGAAACCCCATAGCAACAAACAAGACCATCCCAGATATCCCATAGCAACCCCCTAGAAAACCCATAGCAAAGCCCAAGCAACCACTCTGGACAACACAGAAACCCCATGGCAACACCATGGCAACCATCAACAACATCCTAGCACTAAATTAAATTTTCTTGCTCCATGCATCTAAAGACATACTGAGCATAACAATTCCTTTTTCTTGTCTTTGAGTTTGATCAAAATGTAAACAGACATTTGCTGAACACTTGCATTAAAGAAGTTTTATTCTGTGCGAAATCATGGTAATGGGCAAATATCAAATTATTTTGATCTTGTTTTGCTAAAACCGTTTATGACCTTCACCTGGTAAAATAACACAGTTTAATGCCTCTACATGTCCTTACACATAGTCAGTTTTTTTTTATTTTATTTTTTTTTACAATACTTGGTTGTAAGATAACATATATGTAAATGCACTCATTGGCTTGTACATTATTATAGTCTAATCATGTAAATTAAGTTAAATTATGAAATTATTAAGAGAGAGAGAGAGAGAGAGAGAGAGAGAGATAAGGATGATGCCAAGCTATATTGAGAAAAAATTTAAACAAAATGGAAAGGTGAATCACTTTTCTTTTACCGGTGATTCTGAGCGGCTTCATGAATCCATCTTCAAAAACAGCTAACAATGACACACGAATAAACACACATGATCAGGCCGTTATATTACCTGTGAACATGCGCACTAAACACAGAAACAGGACACTGAGCTAGTTTAACAGATGGTTACTAGCCTTGAGAACAACAGCTCTGTTTTATCTACAATTTGACAGATTTTAAATGCAGGAAAATGCTGAAAACGTGGTTGTGTGTCCTCATGATAAATCAGAAGAGAGAGGACAGTTACAGCACCTCTGCTCACGTACGGCTCCCAGAAAAACATCATGACCTTGCAATTACAGCCAGCTGGGGAGAATCCATCAAACGGCTCGGAGCGTGTACACATGTGAGAATACAAGCTCATGTCAAGCCATGACTGCTCAGCTCTCAGGATCACAATCGCGCTCTGGGTTTAAATACACTCGATCAATAATGGATGGGCTGCTACGCTCACACACCTTCATTCCTTCTTGTTTCTCAGTGGGATTCCTACATATCTGCCACTCTGAAGATGAGAAACGCTCAGAGACTGATCAATATCTCTTCTAAAATGCTGAGATTTAGACTAACAGAATCTCTGCATGCATCTGTTTTCTTGTTTTTTCTTCTTACTTGAGGCTTGAGAGAGATCCAAACTACATAGATTTTATGAAAAATTGAAGATGATTCCATTTCAGATGGTCTCAAGACAAAAATGTGATGATGCCAGTCTGAACAATAAATGTTTTTTTCATTCATTTAGGGAAAAAAACGTATGGATGAATTTCAGAACTAAATCAACAGATCTAAATTGCAATAGTTCGCACATGGCTCTTTCCTCAAACAGGGTACAAAATAGGGCCTGAAACCCAACAATTCAATTAAACTGGGTCTAAATAGTTTAAAGCCAGATTTGTGTGATTTTGTACTTTTCTAGCATTGAACATTATATAAACATCAAAAATTGTCAAAATAATAGTACAAAAGTAGTTAAAAAGTACAAAAAGTAAATTAAAAACGAAACAATAGACTCAATTAAAAAATTAATGGTAAATGCATTTTTAGACTAAATGAAATAGAAAGGGCCCAAATGATGTTACTTCATGTGTGTTCCAGTCTTCAGTGTCACTTGATCCTTCCGAAATCATTCTAATATGCTGATTTGGTGCTCAAGAAAATGTTCAGTGTTGAAAACAGTTGTACTGCTTAGCATTTTTGTGGACATTATGATACACTTTTTTCAGATGTTTTTTTTTGATGAATAAAAAGTTTAAAAGAACAGAATTTATTTAAAATAGAATTTTTTTGCAACATTATAAATGTCTTAAAGGATTAGTTCACTTTCAAATGAAAATTAGCCCAAGTCAAAATGTCCATCGTGTGGAGTATTTCTCGTAAATACAGTCGGTTATGGCTTTAGTGGACGTAAACCGGTGGGTGAAAAAAGGATAAATCCATGGATTCAGTCTTAAAATGACAGTAGCCTAATTAAATCAAAGCGATGCGTTTGTGTAAAAAAAAAATCCATATTTAACAAGTTATGTTGTAAAATATCTAGCTTCCACCAGACCTCCTTCCTTATTCAACGTACAACTCTTGCAGTTTAAAAAGCTTGTGCTACATCCTACACCTTCCAATTCCCAATTCAACTTTCGGAAAAAGTGTAACTGAAGTGACACCAGTTTACACTTTCTTCGTAACTTGAATAAAGAAGGCAGTCTGGCGGAAGCTAGATATCTTACTTCATAACTTGTTAAATATAGATTTTTTTTTTTTTTTTTACACAAATGCATCGCTTCACTTCAGAAGGCCTTTATTAACCCCCGGAGCCTTGTGGAGTATGTTTATGATGGATGGAGGCACTTTCTTCAGCTCATATTCGTGACCCCTGTTCACTGCCATTACAAAGCTTGGATGCATCAGGATATTTATTAATATATCTCTGATTGTGTTCATCAGAAAGAAGAGTCATATACACCTAGGATGGCTTGAGGGTGAATAAAGCTTGGGATCATTTTCATTTGAAAGTGAACTAACCCTTTAACTGTCACTTTTGATCAGTTTAATGTATCCTTGCTGGATAGAAGTATTAACTTATTTAAAAAAAATATCACAGACCCCAAACCTTTGAATGGTAGTGTACATTAAGGAATGTTACCTCATTTGCAATTATGGAAAATCTTGCGCTTAACAGGGACAATACATTGAATATCAATTAAACAGAAAAGATCATAGTATTTCATAATTTTAACTAACTGTTGGTTACAGTTAAGAAGGTCAAGGCCTCCATATTCATAAAATGTGCACGTGCACTGTATGCATACTTCAAATGTTCAATTGATCTCATTGTCTAGTACATTTTTTAGAAACTTTTACTCTTAGTGATTTAACTGACTACTTGCCCAGCCTCCATCATAACCAAGAGAAAGTGTGAAAATAAAGTGAACTCTGCTTACACATGCACACACACTCACCACAATCTGCAATCTACAGAACCACATTAATTAATATTTCCAAGCAAAGTAAAACAGGTTGCATTTATTAAACTTGCACTTAAAAGCAGAGAGAGGGCAAAAAATAAAACGTGCTATTGATCAGCCTGAACAAGAGCATCCAGTCATCAGAGTACTTCTGAACATCTGTTTCAGGCTTTATTATTGAAGTGTACACAAGTCTGTAGAAACCAAAAGCACTGTCAGAGGGTCACCAGAGGATTGTGGGAACTCAAAGAGTGGGTATGGGAGCGTATGTTAATTTTTCTTTTAAATAGTTCGCTTAAAGAATGACCAGTATATTCTCACTTACAAACTGTCCTTGCACTAACAGTCCAAAATTAACAAAAAAAAAAAAGATAAATGAACATTTGGTAAACATTCTCCACTAAAGGCAGTTCCCTTATATATACTGTGATTTCATCTTTCATTTTGTTTACATAAACAAGTTTAATAACATATCAATCAGTGGTTATTTAACAATTTGGGAAAATAAAGAAAAAAAGCACAAAAAAAAAAAAACAAGTTTATACTCTTTTACAAGCAAATAAAAAGATCTTTTCTCATCTCCTTTGTTTTCTTCAGGGCGCAGCATAGATTTCAGCGGTTCGTCTTGTGTCGGTGGGTGTTAGCGGATTCATTTCCTCATATTTTGTTTTGTCTGTCCTCTCTTTTTATGCTATAACATAATTAGATTCTTACATACAAATATTGACAAAAAGATGGCTTAATCACCAAAGCCATCCAGTCTTTTTTCAATATCAATGGATAGTCAAAGGCGGTGGGAGGGGCTTCAGGGTGAGAGGAGGATCATAGCTGGCCATCGCTACAGTGGGCGTCTGGGCTGTCCGTCTGCTTCTCTGCGTCCTGACCAGGCAGCTCTTTCACCATGAGCGAGGTGCTCTTCTCGGAAAACTCCTCCCCATCCGGCTCCAGGCCTTCAGGACAGGGAAGTTTCAACAACTCCTCTCTGAGCTGAGCTGTGTGCCTCTGCATAAAACACATGAAATCAGTTCCCAAAACACAACAAATGCCACAAGTTACATTTGTATGACAAATGTGTTGTACCTTTAGTGCAGCTGCATGATGAGACATTGTTCGGCCGACTCTCTTATCGCTGCTGTACTGCTGAATATCACAGATCCAGCCCTCGCATTGGGCCATGATCTCCGCTCGCTTCAGATAGAAGTGCCGATGGATCACCTGCACGCATACACGCATGGTTAGTGCACAAAAAACCCCCCCAAAAAAACAAAACAAACACAGACACTATCAGTGTTCTTGGAAAAGGGAATTGTATATCAGTTCGTGTAGAGCCCATAAATCAAACGCAAACCTTATATCCAATTTTAGTAGCAATCTGCTGATCTTCGGATTGAGACTCCAGTGACCTATTCGATTCATAAAGAGCAGATGACCGATCGCACTGCACAGATAACCAGCAGTCATTGCCTGTCCGCGCATGTTAGTACGAACAAACTAAGTGACCTTTTCAGTAACAAAGACCATAGGCAGGAAAGAGAAGAACTCCGAGGTCACACAGACACACACTTCCTCATAGTACTCTGAATCTGACCGAAGGCCAGAGCTGACTCACTCGTTCATTCTGCATCTTCTCTCCAACTCACTTTGTTTTCTAAACATGTCATGCAGAGTGACGGTGTATTAAACAGCAGACATGAGGAGTTGTTAATATCAGTCACACCGCCCTGATTTAACACCATTCAGAGTCGTTTCCCCAGACGTCAGGACTGCTTCTTAGGTTGCTTGAAACAGCAACAAAATGCTTGAAATGCTTTATAAAAAAAAAAAAAGGTGTATGACCTGAAATGGATTTCCATTGTATCACATGTGTTATAATGGTTATTAGTACATTTTTAAATATTAAACAGAATTATGATCTAAACTAAATTTATGATCTTATCATTTTGTGTCATTTCAAGAACAAAGTCATAACATTGCAATATTAATGCAACAAAATTGCAAGAATAAAGTTGTGGCATTATGAGATTAAAATTGTAATGTTATGAGAAAAAAAAATTGTTTTTACAAAAAAGTTGTTTTGGGAAAGTCAATGTTATGAGAGTAAATTTGTAATGTTTTGAGAAACATTCATAATGCTTTAAAGCAAAATTGTAATTTTTCTAGAATAAAGTATCAATGTTACAAAAATATTGTTTTGTTTTTTTTGTTGCAAAAAAGTCTTACTATAACTGTTTTGAGAAAGCCAGAATGCTACGACAACAAATTTGCAATGTTTTGAAAATGAATGTATAATGTTTCAAGAATAAAGTTGTAATGTTATGAGAATAAAGTGGTTGTTTGCAGAGTAGTCAATGTTTTGAGAAATAAAGATGTAATGTATTAAAAATGATTTTATGTGATTATTCTCAAAACATTAGGACATTGAAATCTTCTAAATTAATTGAAATTAGTACTATATTACAAATGAGTACTAACAACTATACAATTAGTTGTTGAATCTGATTAGACCGTTAGCATCTCGCTCAAAAATGACCAAAGAGTTTCGATATTTTTCCTATTTAAAACTCGACTCTTCTGTAGTTAAATTGTGTACTAAGACCGATGGAAACTTAAAAGTTGCAATTTTCTAGGCCGTATGGCTAGGAACTTTACTCTCATTCCGGCGTAATAATCAAGGAACTTTGCTGCCGTACCATGGGTGCAGCAGGCGCAATGATATTACGCAGCGCCTCTCACAAATGTCTCCATGGTTGCAAGGCACGCTCCCCGTGCAAGCAGGGGCTCACAGGCACTGCGTAATATCATTGCGCCTGCTGCACCCATGGTACGTAAAATCTTTGAATAGACTCCCATGAGCTCAGAATCGTGACGAATGTTGATCTTGCGTGCCATAAAAATTGCATGAATTCCAATATGACTGTTCACACTGCGGTCGCATTACAAAACATCTGACCTGTATCGGATTTAGTACCACATATGGAAGTGGCACAAATCGGAATTGAAAAGATCAGATTTGGGCCACATTTACCTGCAGTGTGAACGTAACCTTAGATGCCACTTGTTTTTTTTAACTGTAAATAAAAAGATTCCAAAACAAAAAAAAAACAGGTTATCCACACCAACTGAACAAATGCTGAATACTCTTAAATCCACACCAAAAGCTCTAGTGGGAAAACAGTCTTATAAACAGCTTCAGCAAAATCCACCTGTTGTCTTCACTAACACACACAATCTCTCCCAGGATTAAGACGTGCACTTTAACCTGCTTGTAAAAGCGAGACACTTTTGGGATCAAACTTCTGGGAGGAAAAGACCGAGCGCAGGCGAGAGGGATTCAGGAATGAGTGCATGTGATCGATGATCTTGCCACTGTTGCCATGGAAACCCCGGCGGCCACTGCACATCACTCGCTGGCTCTAAGCTCAACCTCACCGGCTCAGATCACCGGCCTTAAATCTCTCTCTTTTGCTGTCTCGCTTCATCCATCCTTCATAAATCTATCTTTCTCTCAAACACACAAAGGTCAACCACCCAGACGTGACTGTTTCAGCCTCTCCCTAAAATGCCACGTTTGTTTCATATTCATTCAGTTCCCAAAGGGAACATCTGTAATGATATTGGAAAGCAAGACAGGGAGAGAAATGAAAAAGTGTTAGAAACAGAAATGCCATTTAAAAGAAAATGAACGAGCGTAGTTACGGTGTAAGGTTGTTTTGCAGAAGCAAGTGTCTGTGTGTGTTTCCTCTCCCTCTTCTGACGTCAACAGCCCACCATTTATTACCCTGCGTGACTGGCTCTTTATGTGTGTGAGTGAGATACTGTAGCTACATGTGCTGCTGTTTATTAAATCGCATGTGTGTGTGAATCTGTGTGGACGTACTACAATTGTAAAAAAAAAGTTTAACAAAATTAACTTTTACCCAAAATGAGTGTGTGCTACATATTTGTGCTTGCAAAAGTTCATTTTAAATACTTAAAACTCATTCAACACAAAGAATTTGTATTTTGGTATAATTGGTATTTATAAAATTTGTATTTTTCTTTTTAAATAATTAACTATTTTACCCAAAACGTGTTTGTGCTACATATTTGTGCCAGTAAACATTCATTTTAAATACTTAAAATTCATTCAATGCAAAGAATTGGTATTTTGATGTAAAAAAATGTAAATTGTTCATTTTTAAAAAAAATGTTTTACTTAACATTTGCTTGTGCTACATATTTATGGCTGCAACATGCTAATGGAAAACGTTAGGTGCTCTGCTGAAAATGCCTAGCTGTGAGCACTTCGGCAACGCAACGTTTTTTTTTCAGTTGAGACGCTTTGCTTGTTGTTAACGGAATATCCACGGAAGTGTTACTAGTAGCTCATTTCACAGATAGTATGTTTCTGTACTGTTTCTATACATAAAATGTCGATACAATGTAAAGTATTTGCTCTGGCTATTGTTTTCATTTATTTTGTTCCATTATTATACTTCTTGTTGTCATTTGTTGACATCGTACAACCAGAACGTGGCGGTTGGTCGATGTTGCATTTGTCCCGCCCCTCCTCCACTGCGATTGGACGGCTGGGTACAAAGTGACAGTGATGAGTGTTGCGTTTTACCCAAAGTTGAACATTCTTTAACTCTTGGCGACCGGCAAAAAAAAACGACAAGTGCTTCAGCGTGAAAAAGACGCTCAGCACCTAGTTACGTTCCTGCCGTTTTAAAAACGCGGCGCTCCCATTGAAAACAATTGGAAAAATACACTAGCAGCAGAAAAAAAACCCCGCTTTCGTCGTCACACGACCTAAATGTTAAATAGCTTAGGCTATTTAAGATTCTGCAAACCAACTTCCACCTCCATGTAGACGACGTCACAGGTCTCTTACAGGAGCTGAAAGCAAATGTCTGAGGGGGACGAGACAAATTCACTCTTCCCTTCATCCTAAAACTCCCATCTTTCAAACTGCCCCGAATACCTTAAGTCTACACACACACAGTCTACACATTTTATACATCCCCAGCTCCTTGCATGTTTGTTTATTAAACATTTGTCTAGTTTCATTAAATATTCAGTAACTAATATGAGATTTCAATCCATTTGACATAATTATGCATATTCCGTCTTGGCCAATACATAATTTATCAGCGAGTATGAGTCCTGTACGAGCTTCTGTGTTATGGCAGTCGATGCCCAGCCTGGCTCGGTTCTGCCCAAACGACAGCCCCACGGCCCTTTATCCCTCCGAACAATGCTCTGGTTGCCATGGCAACAGCCTGTTTAGTGTCCATTGTGGGATACAGAGGTAATGTACCAGCCTCATAACTGCCTGAGGTGGCGAAGCAGCTGCAAGGCATGACATCAAACTCACAAATACCAGCTGAAATTCCCATACTAGACCTAAGATGACATGGACGGATGATGACGTGACGCCATGTAGTCCGATCTGGCTACTTCTAAATGAAAAGCTCCTGATGTTTCAAATACATGACAGTCTGAGAGAGTGAACACTCACAAATACACACGCATGACCTATATTCCTAGAGTTCAATGCATGCTTTTGTTCTCATTATGGAGTGTACGTTTGGTAATTAGATGAGTGCACACTGTTGGGTTAGCATGATTCGTATCCTTCGTTCAATAACTCAATATTTTCACTCATTTATATTCTGATTCAGGCAGCTCATCCTCCTCCTCCCTCTCTTTTCACTGAGCATATGGATGATTGTTATCTGGTGGTGGGGGCCATATCAAGGACAAAAGGAAATCAAAAACAAAGAGGGGAGAAGATGAGGGGGTGGAGAGGAACATTATCTATCTAAAAGTGATAAAAAAAAAAAGCATGTAATATAGGACAACTGAAAATGTGCTGCTGACAGAGAGGACAAAAATCACCTCAGGCGGTTTATATATGTATATACATACAGAATACCATTCAAAAGTTTAGGGTTGTTAAGATGTTATGAAAGAATTCTCATGTCAAAGGCTATATTTATTTGACCGAAAATATAGTAAAAACAGTCATTGTGAAATATTACAATCTAAAAATCAGTTTTCTATTTAAATATATTTTAAAATGTTATTTATTCCTGTAGCAAAGTACATTTATTTGAAACAATTTTTACTTTTATTTTTTAGACGGTACTGTAACACATACATGTAACATTTGCATGCTATATATGTATACATATATTGTATTATATAGATTTTTTTTTCTCAAAATATTGCATGTCTATATGTGAACACATGAACCTCTGGGCACCCTTTCATGAACTGATACGTGTCTGTGTATTTGTGATGGATGACATCTAACCTCTTTAAAGCAGGGTGAAGGGTTGCGGATCTGTTCTAGCATGGCCCACTTAACGGTGGCCTGCCGTATGTTTCCATCGTACTCTCTGGAGCTCTGCGTTCCACTCGGTGTGCCCCGGGAACGCTCGTAACCCGGTTCGTTGAAGTATGGCTCCGCCACCAGTATCAGAGACTGGATTGACACCAGCACCTAAAACACACACACATTTATATACGTGTTAGAAATCTAAGGTGGAAAGACAGATCAAGTGGAAGAGGTGAAGAGCACACAGCTCTCTCTGACCAAAACACTACTGTCCCTGTGCCTGATTTCCATTTATTGATCGGCTGGATGCTAACAGTAGCACTAATCAATGGAGACATTTCTATGAACTGCTGGCAGCAGTACATGAGCACAAGTGAGAGGAGAGAGAGAGGAGCAGAGTCTGATCAGATCAATATTACAGGGGGAAACAGCTCCCTTGCCTATTATTTAGAGAGGTATGATGGAGGGAGGGAGGGGTTGAAATGTGGGCAGATAATTACTGTAGGAAAACCAGGATGGGAATGTTGTAAAAGCTTAATAGTCGATGTGTAGGTGACGGTGATATGACTAAATGTTCTCCGAAAGTGATGAAATGAGAGGCGGCCTCTTCCGCCGTTCTACTGCTTGAAAGAACCATCATCAATTGTGCTTCCTTACTAATGAGCATGAGCAGGATAGACAAGGACAGCATTACAAAAAAAATAAAATACAAGGTTTATTTAAGAAAGAGAAACTACAAACAAATGGGATTTGGCTCACCTGTAGAAAGCTAGAGGTCTGAGGGTTCCATTTCTCCTCGGGACGCCCGTGCCAGGTGTTCAGGATACTTAAACACACCTGGTTGTTACCAAAGGGATGACAGCGGGTAGGGATGAGGAGAGAAAAAAAAAAAGTTAAATTAAACAATAATTAAAAGTCAAAGGAGGAAGCTTATTAGTGATTGACTGATATATATCAAACAGGCAGATGAATGAGTCAATATTTTTGAGATTATTGCCATTGACATTAAAATAAATTCATATTTGTAAAAAAAAAAATAATAACAACATTATTTTTGTATTTCCATTTGTCCATTTTTGACATTGTCATGAGCTGTGAAACAACAACAACAACAACAGGTTTCATTGCAAAAACCTACAAGTCCATCTGACATCTTTTCTTTTAAATGAACATTTTCTGATCAGGCTCCTATGTTTAGGTTCAGTAATTTTACTTTAATGGCAATGAAAAGGTTATTAGTCAGTAATTGAAATGCCTTATTTTAAAAAAAATGACACTTTTCAATTAATTGGTATTTAACAAATCTGACTGTCTTTTGCTGGAAAACCAGTTAAGTCAATGTGTGCTTTTTTTTTTTGGCAAAAAACTATTCTCTGGACAACAAGACATAGTTCGTTTCTGTCAGTATTACAGCAGCGAAAGGAACACTGTTGTGTTTACTTGCTACTTGCGAAATCCTTTATCCTCTAATGATGGACAAAACATGATTAAAAACTTGCAGCTTGGCAATTGAAAGCCGGTTCATACGCACACCGTCATTAATCTTGAAATCATATGATTCGATTGGTTCTTCTGTGGACTTAGAGGCTTTTGCTGACAAAGGGAAGTGACGTTTAGTGGTTTCAGCCAATGAACCAGAATTTCTGAATGGGCTGACGCTGGGATTTAGAGGATTTGAAGCGAAAGTATTTCATGAACATATACTATGTGCGGAGAGCATTTGTTAATATCATCTCATTTTTGATGGAGGTGGCGTTTAGCGGCTTTTGCATCTGAATTCTTCAAAGATTTGTAAAAAATAAAAAAAATAAAAAAGACAATATAACAACCTACTGTCTAGTTATCAGTATCTGCATTAGCCACTGAAAAATCTGAGAAAACAGGAAGTGACACTAACCTTGCCATCGTTGTAGAGGTTTGGATTAAAACGGACACTGTGGCCACCAGTGGTCTCCAGATTAACCAGAGGAGGAGAGTTTGGGTAATCTTGAGGGAAGTAGACATCAAATTCAAAACAGCCATTGGCGTATGGTGTGTCTGCGGGCCCTGTTATCAACACCTGAGAGAAAAAGCAGGAAAACACAGCAAGCCTCCAATTATTCAAAGGTGACAAATATTAAAAAGAAAACATTGTGTTGAACAACACAGGAATGATTGTGCACGTCTAAACCACGTCCATTGAGAAAGCTAGGGAGGATGTTGTACTGATACAGACAAAGACGTTTTCTGCTTCCCACAGAGAGAGTGGAAGATTGGAGGACTGTAATGCCATCCAGTAAATCTCTCTCTACTGCAGGCGGTGGAGCTGCATTCAGGCGTTAAGACTGTTTTGACATGACCATTCAAACGCAACACTAAACACACACACAAAGCTGTGCTCACATAGCTCACAAAGCTCAGTTTACTATTAATGTCCATTAAGATTGTATGAAGTGTGGAGGAAGATAAAAAAGGCCTGGCCCGCTGTTAGGGGTCAGTGTAAACAGACGGAGCAGTGAGTGACCAGTCTGACTGGGGCTCCGCCTGTGGTCTGGCCTGCCCGAGACGTAAAGCTGAAGCCAGTCACATTGACATTTACACAATTAGAGAGGAGCCCGGGTCAAAAGCACATCTCAAATGTCATTAGGAAGTGTGTGCACTCATAACTGTGTGTTAGAGACCACAGGACAGCAAGACAAGCAAGTGACTGCTGGGATTCACTGTGGTTGTTTTGTCATGCAGCAGAGATCGAAAGGTTCATGTTGACCCACAGTAAACAGCAGGGCTTGAGTCTGTCATGGTCCGCTCTCATAATTAGCACTGACATATCCGATTCTTTAATTTTATTTATTGATTCGTGTGTTATCGATTTACGTTATTTGAATCATTAACATGTTTTATATATACATTCATACATACATACATATACAACAGTTCTTTCTGGTTCTCGAATCTGATTGTCTGAGAACCGTGTGATATTCTATAATATAGATATAGTAATAACACATATAATATAGTTGTGACGAGCAGGGCTCCTTCCCGTATTTACGAACTGTATTACAATAGTCTAATATAGTAATAATATAGTAATAACTGCACTCCTACCTTTTCACCGTTTGTATCACTCCGCTTGAAGCGACTGTCATGGTGGCAGAGCAAATCCACCATATTTTTACAAATACTACACTTCTTGTACCACAAACTGTATTTTAAGAGTTTTTTTTTAGGTGAGAATGTAGTTGTTTAGAGCTGAAATATGTGACTTATATTTAATCATAGCACCTGTTTTACAATTTGTTTAGACATTTCCTGAGATGTGAGCGGATTTTGGCATGCAAAGACCTCCGCGGGGGTGAAATCGCGTTTGGAGGGGGGTGTCCCCTCTGTAGGGTCGGGAGAAAAGCAGCAATGCTTCCCATACATAGACTTTACTTGGGCGGGCCGCCCAGGTATATTAATGGCCGCCCAAGTATATTTGGAGACACATTTATGCTTTTATTATTTTTATCCTCTTATACTTTTGTATCCGCCCAAGATAATGAAACCATCCGTGATCGATTAACTAGTGGAAAACCTCCCCTCGCCCTAAGCGTTTCGTACCTGCTCGTTTTGTGTGGGTCAGAACTGTTTACTCCCGCTGACATTTCCACGTGCGCTGCAGAGACGCGGTGGATATTTCACAAAGAGCGCTGCATGTTGCAAACATTTATTTACAGTCTATGGTTGCAAAGTCACAAGGCAGCGCTGTTGTGCGTTCTACAGGCTCGCGCAACAGCGCTTCAAAGTGATTCTCGATCAATGAAAAGCACAGATTTATGCCAAGCGATTGCTAATGAAACCAAGTTGATGAATTATGACAATGTCTACTTTATGGCCTTTATATAATATGTTTTAGACGGTTGTAAGAATCTGAAGGATCAGCTCGCAATTGTGTAATTTCAAAATAAGAGTCCCAGTGTACTTCAGGCTTGTTTATAATTAAAAGTCACACGCCAAGTTTTTTTTCTTCTTCTGGGCCTTATTGTTATTTTGGTTACACAATTAATAGTATTTAATTTGATTTCCATTTAATGCATAGTACATTTTTGTAGTCTCCCCCACAGGAAGAAAAGACTAAGAACATTATTTGACACGTATATTATTCATTATATAAATTTTACTAGTAAAATCTGTGTCCCATTCACTGAGAGAGAGAACATAGGAAAAGGAGAACCATTTAAATGCTGTAATTTTGCTTAATTTACAATGCATAATAGTATGCTATGTAATTAAAATTAATTTCAATAAAGAAAAATACTGTTAAAAATCACGTTATTTGTTGTTTGTCACATGTAGTAGATCATTTTTGTGCCATGGGTAATAGGAGGATTTTTAACCCGGCTACCAACGCAAGTATATTTCAAACCTATGGGAAGCACTGTACAGTATATATGAAAAAAATTGTATAAATAATTTATCTTGTTTCACTTATCACTCAAGTTTAATCAGATATTATTGGATTCTAATTAGAAAAAAAAAATAAAAAATTCACTTAGATATTGCTGGTAAATTACACAGAGAAATGGCAAGTAACATATTGAATTAAACATGAAATTTGAAAGACTAAAAAATAAAAAAAAAATTATTGG